>MJUU01044536.1:58915-80455 GCA_002080025.1 Modiolus philippinarum | reverse complement strand
AAAAAAAAAACAAAAATAATTGTACAAAGTTGAACAAAACATAAAATGAAAATAGTCCATATCACTTCAGCAACGGTGAAATTCAAATAAACACATACTTTGAATCTTTATGAAAAAACATATGAAAGCAATGCAAAAATTCAAGAACAGCTGCCCATGGTCAATGCGTTCAAAACTCTGCAACATCTCTACACAAAAATTGAGTACCATGATGATATAATATGATAGAATAAAGTACAAGTTCAATAATAGATAAATTTGACATTTTTTAAAATCAAAACTGGCCTAAAGGGGAGGTTCACATCACCAATGTGTTCAAACAACAGTAAAAACTTCCAAAGGTATTTAGTCAGAAATGTTAATCTTTCAGATTACACAAACCAGGCACTGTAATGTTAAAATATGCTGAAAAATAACTAAGTTCAACAATGCATAAATTTGACATTTTTATTTCAAATCTGCCCAAAAAGGAAGGTGCACATCTTCAATGTGTCAAGAACAACTGTGTAAAGTTTCAAAAGCACCAGATAAAAGGAGTCAGAGTTTCAGGTACTGTAATGTTAAAATTTTATGAATTTAATGAAGAATTACTAAGTTTAACAATGGACAAATTCGACAATTTTTATCCAAATCTCACCAAAAGGGGAGGTGCACATCTTCAATGTGTTCAGAACAACTGTGCAAGGTTTCAAAAGCATCAGGCATAAGGTGTCAGAGTTTCAGATTACACAAACTCAGTACCGTAATGTTAAAATTTGATGAAAAAATGACTAAGTTCAACAATGGATAAATTCCAATTTTTTTTCCAAATCTCACCAAAAGGGGAGGTGCACATCTTTAATATGTTCAGAACAACTGTGCAAAGTTTCAAAAGCATCAGATATAAGGTGTCAGAGTTTCAGATTACACATACTCAGTACCGTAATGTTAAAATTTGATGAAAAAATGACTAAGTTCAACAATGGATTTATTCCACAATTTTTTTCCAAATCTCACCAAAAGGGGAGGTGCACATCTTCAATGTGTCTAGAACAACTGTGCAAAGTTTCAAAAGTATCGGGTTAAAGGTGTCGGAGTTTCAGATTACACAAACTTGGTACCCCCAAAGCGTGACGGACGGACGGACGGACGGACGGACGGACGGAGTCGAGCGGCTCCTAGACCTGCGGTCACCGTTGGTGACGCAGGTAAAAATATAATATACTTTTGCACTTTAGATAACTATTTCCAATTTTTTAACAACTATTTCCAGTTTCTTTTTAAAATACACCTCCTAATATTTCAAAATCCATTTAGAATTTATTAAATTTGTTCTCTTACTACTCTGAGAATCAAAGCCGGAACAATAATAATATCGGACATCGAATACAAAATGGTGGCACGGTGATTGGCAGCGTAATGGGATTATGATTTTGAAGCGGGCAGAGTGACGTAGATTGTCTTTTTGTAGATTCTGCAGGATTTTTCCAAAAATGGTCATCGATATAGTTTTAACGGAACATTAAGATTATTTTCAAACTGATTTCACTTAGTTACCGTGCCCAAATCGCCCTGAAATTATGCAAATATTTAACGAATTCACAAGAGGATAGCGAATCTAGACAACGGCACATAGTTTTTAATTTGATTTAGAACATTCTGAGTTTATTAAAAATATCATTTTTACACCAGCATATGTGGTAGAGCGAAAGAGGTTTCATCAGAATATCTCAAAAGCATGATAAAAGTTTGCGTTCAATGAAAAATGTGATATTGCATATGGGGACGATGATCAAGGTATCGCAAGGGGACGGATACTTATTTTTGTATTATTTTTTTTTAGATGTGAGACCTCAGTTGATAAACTATATTTAACATATCTCTGTCCATAGCTGATTTTGCTTTCCATTTAAATCATTTTCAATTGGTAATTTGTGATCTATTAGATTTTACAATATTTTGGTTTTTTTTATCTTCCAAATATTGTGATTTGATCTGCACTGAAGAGACATGAGTTTATCGAAATGTGGCAATATGTAGAAACTATATTTACAGTACCCTCCGTACTTTGTTATTTAAACTCTTTTTAAGTCCAAGTGAATTCAATTCGAGTTGATCATTCTAATGGATATAAATGGGTGTCTATAATACAAAATATTACCATGATACCCGCTTCGTTTTTGGCAATGGTCACAAATTCAAAACCAATTTGCACTAAATTGTTATGGTAACCAAGTTGCATACAAAGGTAATTTCGATCAAAATTATTGGTTAGAAACGTTCGGGGAATGGCGTGAGAAGTAAAACACAACCGATGATTTCACATTATACCTAGCCATACTACTTAAAATCTTATGTTGAGAGGAATCCAAAGAAAAAAATCAGATTTAAATCCAATGAAAAACAAAGATTGGACATATTTTTAAAAAATGCAAATTGACCCCTTTGACCCACAAATAACTTGAAAACAGCAAGAGTTACGCCAAATCTGTAGGCATAGTACCGAAAGTTAATATCAAAAGGAATCTTAAGAAAAAAATTACATCAAATCTGATGAAGACTCTAAAAATTGCAATTTTTGTCCCTTTGGCCCATTATATCTCGGAAACGGTAAGAGCTACACATAAAAGGGTACATTCAACGTGAAAATTTTGGCATACTACAGGTAGAAAATTTCCTTATGAAAAAACTGAAAGAAACCTCATCAAAATCAGATAAATAATAGATATTCTACAGCTAAATATCTAAAAACACACAATTTAGCCCTTTTGGCCTTTTTAAAGAACGGGCATGGCTAAAATTACCAAAAACAATCACAGTCTTCCTTTCGTGCCAAGGAACACTGTGTCAAAACTGCATTAAGAAAAATCAACTGGACTTAAAGTTATTGACCAAAAACAAAAAAGTCCGCGGACGACAAAGATGATGACGACAGCACCATACCATTATTCGACCACATTTTTTAATACAAAATACCCATATTGCATAATAAACAGTGAATTTGGTAATGCCTTTCACATATTTAAAGTAGTACTTCTCGTCAGTATAATTAGAATCAAATAAAACAAGCCATAATCCAAAATTCAGTCAAAAAAGGAGTATTTGTTACCACAAATATCGAAATAGGATACCCAAAGCTTCTTACACGAAATAACATATTTGAAATTCATATCCAACTATGACAAAGACAAAACAAACTTAATACACGAGAACGCCACAAAAAAGCACATAGACCCCTTCAAAAACTTGATCCGAAAGGATCAGCATGTTATGCTCCACGCTTGGCACCCGTCACACTACCAGTGAAAAGTCCGGGTTTGTTACACTCGATGTTTGTCAGTCCGGTGATCTACTCAAAGGTATCTATTCCATCTGTGAAATAGAAACATTGTAACGGCTGACAAATCACGGTAACGATCGTTAAACTTCTGTAGTGACAATTGCAACAGTGAATGAACATACCCTTGATATATAAGTTTTTGAGACAGTAATTTCGACCCTTTGAAAAAACTTGCTGTAGAAACTACAGGCACGGCAATAGCGAATGAGTTGTGAAATGAAGACGTCATATGCCGTAAATATGGGGATATTACTGTTCAAAAACGGGAAGTTCACTATTGGAAAGTCGAAATCATCACACTTGGCGTAAAGGTTTGTTTTCAGACGTCCAGAGTTGTGAATGTGGAGGTATATAGGTCCAGGTATGCTTCTGCTGATGGTGTATCAGTTGTTTCTGCAATCACGAGTTCATTTTGGTATTGAAGATGAGGGTTACTCTTAAATTGAAGATTGTTTAATGAAAGAACATCATTTATAGGCGGAACCTGTGAAATATCGGAGGACTTGGCTCCAAACTGGCGTAAGCCAAACATGTCTCGACAACGGACATAAAATCCCAAACTTCACAGGGAGATGGTTAGTCTCTGAGAACTCATGAATTCTAACATATGTTCTTGGTGTTCATGTTCGGCATCAAGAGGCGAATCTTCCCACTTAAGTGCTTATTTTATTTTTATAATTTTCAGGGTTCTGCCAACCAGTTAATAAATCGACTATAAGCTATTTCCGGTATATATGCGTCACATCTCTTTCAGAGTAATAAGCACATCATAGAGTTGAAATTGTTTGACAAAATCCATCAACAAAGTTCTCTTACCAAAGAAAATCTCAAATACAAAAATGAATCTCCGTCCCCATACGATGCAGTGATCTTAGTCCCCATACACAACACCACGTTTTCGTTGGCAGCAAACTTTCATCCTGAGATATTCTGATGATACAAGAAACCTCTCTTTCTATCACATTAGCTGGAGTAAAAATGATAATTTTGTTTTAGAATGCTCTAAAACAAGTGTAAAACTAGGTGCCGTTGTCTAGAGTCGCTACCCTCATGTACATTCTTTAAGTGTTTGGATACTTTCGGGGATACTAGACTACATCAGATTGTAAATAATCCTAATGTTCCGTTAAAATATATCGAAGACCAATTATTGAAAAATCTGTCAGAAATTACCTGAAAAAGACAACCTACATGAATCTGCCCGTTTCAAAATTACCGTCCCCGTACGCTGCCAATCACCGTCCCCACATTTTGTATTTATTCCGGTGTATTACGAAAAAAGCACACACCCATCAGTATTAAGATTTCAATTCGTGCCAACCATCCCATATCAAACGAAACATTCCGTTTTGTCTCGCAAGGCACATTTGTTCTATTGTAAGTGAAGAAACATAAAAAGGAACAACGGTTGCAAGAACTCAAGAAGTTTTTGAAAAAAAAAAAAAATTACCCGACCTTTCTGATCGAGAGCATATAAATTTCTTTAACGGAACTAAGATCTTCAATGAGAACAAAAGAAAACGAAGATTTTGGTCCAGTATGTAAGTACGCGTCATCCGAATAATACAAATATGATTAGTGTGATTAAAAATAATATTCCATTATTGCATCGGAATTATTCCCACAGAATCAATTTTGAAAAGTAACAGACAACTTAAAGAAAATACTAACAAGAGAAAAAATTCCAAGTTGGAAACATAAAATAAAAAAAAACATATATAAATTTATTTAACGAAATGAAAATAGGTATTGCAAAGCGGAAAACCTTATTTATTGCAACATTTGCGGAAATTGTAAAGAATTCAACATGAGGCAGACAGGCAATTCTATTTGCAAGAAAGTAAGAATTCATAGACTATAAATAAGGGACCCATCAAAAAGAATGCATTTTTATTAGGGCGTAGACAATTCATAGTATTTCCCTCTAATAAGATGAAAGACTCTCATTATAACAAATGACTATCAAAGGTAACGTACTTTATCTGTAAACCAAAATGAACGGTACAACTTAAAGGTTCCTTTATATTTTACTTATCTCCCCTTAAAGTTATGGTAACATCATTAAACGTTACCAAGGATAACGTGGTCAAGAACAGTTTTTCACAGTCACCTGAAGATTGCCAGGAAGCATTAAAGCGCTAGTGACAATATCTTGATGTTAATGTAGTGATGTGCAAAATTTCATTTATTATATGTATATGTTACAGTACAAATTGGAATCCAGTAGGATCCGGAATCATCCTAGTACAAATTGGAATTCTAATTTCTACTTGGACAAATTAGAATTCTGATTTGTACTGGATTTAATTCAGTACAAATTGGAATTCCAATTTCTACCAGGACAAATTAGAATTCCAGTTTGTACTGGATTTAATCTAGTTCAAATTGGAATTCCAATTTCTCATAGGAGAAATTGAGATATCCTGATTTATACTAGTAGGATTCTGAATCCTACCGAATTTCTAGTATGATCCAGAATCATACTGGGTATTTTGTTCAGGAGGATTCTGGATATTACTGATATTCAAAGCTGAAAAAAGTTTTTGATTTATTTATAAGAAGTATGTATTTCACAGCATTTTAATGTATAAAAACTAAATATTTAAACAATAGAATGAAAAGTGACATAATTCTAATTTTTTTATAGCTGTCTATTTGTTATATCAATTGGTTGGTCTCCTTGACATTTGGTAGAGCAGAAATTTTCGATTTACGACAGGGTCACCGTGGTTAAATTGCGACGTGAGAAATTCCTTATTTATGTCAATGGCATTTTATTTCTTGCGTCATACTTCGGCTTAAGTAGTAAATGTATTTGCCAGCGTAATTATAAAATGTGACTGTAATGCTGCCATCTTTCTATGAAACAACGGCAGTAGAATACCGAAGGAACAAAGCACAAAATTACACAAATCAAAGTCCAGAGACAAGGCAAAAGCAAGAACACCAAAAGACGGAAGACCAAAGACACCACATGACCACAAAACACACAAACATTACCTATGAATGATTTTTTAACAAGAAATGCGTGAAATTTCAGGTAAAGTAACAGGATCTACTGCATTTAGACCAGGGAAACAAAATCTTCTCAAATCAACAAGATCATCATACCTCTATGTGGTCAAAAGTTTGAACTGTGCTCAAAGGTGTAAGAGTTTGCAGAAAATTAAATGATTACCAAAAACAGTGGAAAAATACTATTTGTAAAGTTTTCCTTGTCTACCACCGTTTCTATTCATTTAAGTTAGTAGGATCCAGAATCTTACTAGTATAAATTAGGATATCTAAATCTGTCCTAGGAGAAATTGGAATTCCAATTTGCACTGGATCAAATCCAGTACAAATCAGAATTCTAATTTGTCCCAGTAGAGATTCTGGATCCCTCTGGATTCCAATTTGTACTGTAACACACACACACACACACACACACACATATATATATATATATATATATATATATATATAACGACAAACATTTATATATAAAGAGTGTGGATCACACAAAGATAAGTGTGATGAAATTATAGTTTGTCTAAAAAATGTAATAAATACACTATTAAATGTAAATATTTTCATGAAATATCTACAAAAGGTCTTAAATAAGTCGCTAATTATCAATTCACAAAGAATCTTCGTCAGGCGAGGCTGAACATTTAAAATATGTGAAACATGTTTTTGTTGGTATGAGTGCATCGTTCATTTGATGTAAAACATATTAACCACAAATATTTTTAATGAATAACAATAATAGGTGTAATTTTCTACTGAGAAACGTATCAGTAGATAATACACCTATAATCTTCTCCTCTAAAACCACTGAAGCAAATTCAACCAAACTTTACAGGAATGATGTACGGAAGGTCCTTTCCAAAGATTGCTCATTTCGTTCCGATCCGATAAAAAAACATGGCCGCCAGCTCTGAACTTAGGTTTAACATTGGACCCTATTGGAAAAATCACATTTTCATTTTCTCCTCTAAAACCGCTGAAGCAAATTCAACCAAACTTTACAGGAATGATGTACTAAAGGTCCTTAACAAAGATTGTTCATTTCTTTTGGATCCGATAAAAAACATGGCCGCCAGCACGGGACTTAGTTTTTCATTGGACCCTATGAAAAAATCAGATTGTCATCTTCGCCTCTGAAACAACTGAAGCAAATTCAACCAAACTTTACAGGAATGATGTATCGAAGGTTCTTTACAATGATTGCTCATTCTATCATTCCGATAAAAAACATGGCCGCCAGCGCTGAACTTAGGTTTTACATTGGACCCTGTGGGAAAAATCACATTTTCATTTCTCCTCTGAAACCGCTGAAGCATATTCAACCGAACTTTACAGGAATGATGTACTTAAGGTCCTTAACAAAGATTGCTCATTTCTTTTGAATCCGATAAAAAACATGGCCGCCAGCATGGAACTTAGTTTAACATTGGACCCTATGGGAAAAATCACATTTTCATCTTCGCCTCTGAAACCACTGAAGCAAATTCAACCAAACTTTACAGGAATGATGTATGGAAGGTCCTTTACAAAGATTGTTCATTTCGTTCTGATCCGATAAAAAACATGGCCGCCAGCGCTGAACTTAGGTTTGACATTGGACCCTTTGGGAGAAATCACATTTTCATCTCCTCTAAGAGCACTGAAGCAAATTCAACCAACCTTTACAGGAATGATGTACTTAAGGTCCTTAACAAAGCTTGCTCATTTCTTTTTGGATCCAATAACATGGCCGCTAGCACGGAACATAGTTTAACATTGGACCCTATGGGAAAATCGCATTTTCATGTTCTTCTCTGAAACCGCTGAAGCAAATTCAACCAAACTTTACAGGAATGATGTACTAAAGGTCCTTAACAAAGATTGCTCATTTTCTTTTTATCCGAATACAAACATGGCAACCAGCACCGAACATAGTTTAACATTGGACCCTATGGGAAAAATCACATTTTCATCTTCTCCTCTGAAACCACTGAAACAAATTCAACCAAACTTTACAGGAATGATGTACTAAAGGTTCTTAACAACGATTGCTCATTTTGCTTTGATCCAATAAAAAGCATGGCCGCCAGCGTATAATTTAGGTTTAACATAAAACCCAAAGGGATAAATCAAATTTTCATTTTTTTCTTCTGAAATCACTGAAGCAAATTCAACCAAACTTTACAGGAATGAACTATTGAAGGTACTTTACAAAAATTTCTCATTTCATTTAGATCCGACAAAAAAAATTTCCTCCAGTACAGAACATAGTTTACATTGGAGCCTGGTATAAGAAAACCATCCTTTTCATCATCTTCTCTTAAACTATTTATAAGCAAATTTAACTAAATGCATAGAAAGTCCTCTTCAAAAATTACTCATTTGAATAGGATGAGACAAAAAACATGGGTGCTAATGGAGAACATAGCTAAACATTAGACCCCATTGGTAAAAAACTTCATTTCTGGTCATGCATGGCATAGAAGCATTTTGTCAGGTGAGCGATACAGGCTCACTCTCTGAGCCTCTAGTTCAAATGATCTCATTACGTTCCCTAAATCCAAACACTGTAAATCTAAGAATATATTATTTTTTATTTGCCTTTTGACCATGGTAGGAAGGGGTTAAACTAACATCAGAACAAACTTAAAAATACACGTAAGTCTATCACACGTTGTGGCTGTAGCTAAATTGAAAAGATGTAACATTGACAGGTGCATGTGCAAGAAATCATTTCTGTTTCAGGAAATGTCATTTAAACATCACTTGTTGTAACAGATACCTGTTTATACAACGTTCTTAAAAGCTACCGAGTGCTTAACAAGTTTTACTTAATATTTTTGGTATTTTATTTAAGTTATGGCTCTAACCTGTGGTCTTCGTATTTGTTTTTCCAATTGTCTGCAGTATCTTTTTTTGTTAATTTAATAGCAGGCATTTAGCTTTGTATTTGTTTTTCCAGTTGTCTTAATAGAAAAAAATGAAAGGATGTGGAGTGAATGTACATGTGACTACAACGCATACCATACATAGTAAACTCCAGTTTATCTAGGACAGGGCTTTTATTTATTAAGTATTTTTTTTGTAAATTTAATAGCAGGCAATTTGTAAAAAACCTTAATGAAAAATCCTAGGAAATTTATTTATTTTCTAAAATGCCTAAAAGAGCCAGGCATTATACAAATTGATTAAATGTTTTAGTCATTCTGTTAATTGCCTGATTTATAAAATTGCTTGTATTACATGTAATTGCCTGATTTATAATTTATATTTATTCTGACATGGAAATTTTACCTTGCTTGTAAAAGAAATTTACTGTTTTTATCAAAATTCTAACCCCTTAAAAATACCGAGGCTCCATTCCTTGTATGGCACTCGGTAGATGTCCCTGGTGCTGGATTTGACTTTCTATTTCGATTTATTTGATAATGAGTACTTCTTTTGCTACAACTTTTTGATAAAGGCTGTCCATATTGTTTGATTTTAATGCTGCTAATGAGAGGTTACTCCTTGAAACACGTGTACAGCATAACGAAATTTGCTGCTCTTTATGCATTTCGGTATTTTTTTGTATTATTGCCTGATTTTAAAATTCTGGCTTCGGTATTCGTTTGCCGATGTATTGTAACATGTATATATACCCTTCAACAGTAAGTTTGTTTAGTTGCATTCAATCTTGTTATTTGATTGCTTAGTAATTTTATTTAAAAGTTCAGTTTCCTCGGTTGACATTCCTGAAGCTGACATATTCTTACGCGTTGTTAATAAAACAAAATAGAGGAAACATTGATTGCTTAAACTTCTCACTTGGTAGTGCTCGACAAAATATTGCGGAAGGACGTAGACTTGTAACAAGTGTCTAAATGCATAGATTAGAGAGATACTCAAGAAGCCTCTTCTGATGAGGCTCACGCTTACATAGCATCTATACTACAAGCAAATTAACCTCATTTAAATATATCCGATAAAGAAAACATTGACATTAAATATATTTTGCAATTGTGCTTTTATTGTTGTCTTTGCTCTTGAAGTCAATATGAGGCCTTCAACAATGAGCTGATATCTCATAGAAAGTTCAAGACGGTCCTTACACCGATTTGAGCGGAATTCATCGCTAGATATCGAGTACCGCTACATCAATGCTGTTTTACTCGTGTAGAGGGATCGTAAACAAACATGAAATTAACAAGCAAAGTGTTCTTACAACTGCTGTTATTCAATAACCGACTAAACAAAACTAGTAGAAGACAATCTTTTTAACCTCTTTCGCTTATGCCGTTCATGTAGTTGGTGCAGCGATCTTGTCAACAGAGCCAAATTACTGTCTCAAAAACTTATACATAAAGGGTATGTTCAGTCACTGTTGCAATTGTCACTACAGAAATTTTAAGGTCGTCGCCATGATTTTACAGACCGTTACAATCTTTCTATTTCACAAATGAGAATACATATCTTTGGGTAGATCCAAGGTTGATTACCTGACTGACTAACACGGATTGTGACAATACGAGACTTTTCACAGGCAGTGTGACGGGAGCCTCATGTGGAACAGATCATGCTTGCCCTTCCGGAGCACCTGATGATATTTCAATTTTGTTATGGGTTCACACTGCTAGTGCTTTAGTTTTGTGGCGTTCTTGTTCATTTTTGTTTATTTGTATTGTCTTTGTCATACTGTCTCAATTCGTGTTTGATAAGAATAGCCGTGATTTCGGATTTTTATTTTGGAATTTTCCTCTTTCATCATTTTTGCTTCGGTATTCGTTGTATATCCCAACATCTATATAGCCACTGGGCACTAATCGAGTCAACTGCACTTTAAACAGGTGGTCAGAATAACATTTGGAAATTACAAAATATATATGCCACAATTTTGAAATGTGATACTGCATTGATTTGGTAAATTCTCTCAAGAACAAGTACATCATAAGTGAAAACTAAAAAGAACTAACATCTCTTGATCAGATCATCGTTTTACGGAGTCCATAATGCACGATAGTACACATTGATGTATGTAGTAAATGATGGGATAAAATGCACCATTGATGAAGAGCATTGCTTAAGGATGATAAAATGAATAAATCCATTGCTGAATAAAAAATGCAGAATATTCCACTTATAATACCTGTTTTGATTTATCATTGTTGTCTGACCTCAGCTTAGAGTTGTCCGTTTCCAAATCTTTCAACTTAGAACTCTTTTCATCAAGCTGTAAAATAATACATTCTGTATTCATTCTTCACTTAATTCAAATAATAATCATTCGAACTTAATAATATTCTATATCATGCAGTATATGCACATCTATTCTCGACTGATTTTGGAAAAGAAATCGATATAATTGCCTTCCAGAGGATATAATAACACAAAAAGCTACGAAAGTACCATTATTGAGAAAACAGCACAATATCAAACTGGAAATACCTAACGGAATCTAAGAGTCAGATCTAAATTTTGAAAAGTAAGGTTCTTCATCAAGGCAGAAAACTGGATAACGATAAGGGTAATAATAAAATTACCATACAGAATTATCAGGCGCAGAGATCCAAAGGGCATACGGACAAAACAGGTGCAAAAGTGCTGGAAAAAATTGTTAACTACAGTGAATCGTACTTGGTACAGACTTACAACTAACAAATGAACTGTGAAACATAACTCAGTAAGCAGGAAAAGTATGGATCTTCTTCTCCACGCTCGAGAAATAGATAATTTTGAAATAAAAATTGTTCCTTCTGTCGAAAAGTTTAGTTCTGAGAAGACGATTTTCGTCAAGTTTGAGAGGTTCGTCCAAAAAAGATGGGGTCTAGTTGTTTTTGTTGTTTATATTATCTCCAAAATTTTAGAGGACATATTGATGGGATCCATTTAGCAATAAATGTATTATTAATAAAAGAAATTATCATTGGATATGTATGTGAAATTGAAGCATCATTTACTATTATGAGCATTTTACAAGACCCTGGAGAAATTCAGTTTCGTAGCAGTACAAGAAAAACTATGCAAGGCGAGGAGCATAATTCGTGCCCATTAATAGATAACCTTGATGTTGATAGATAGTACCAGTAAATGTTACAAATATATCTTAAAACAAAGCATACTGCATACCTGTTTCTTATAGTAACACACTTTTCCTTCATATTGTTTATGTTACAAAAATTTGGATAATCATATACAATTAAATGCAATTTCTTACAATCAGCACTGGCCTTTTGATACCTGTAATTAGCAATTTAACTTTATCATGAGGAATTTTGTTATAGAATGTAGTAAATCAAATGATTCAGGGGAAAATATTTGGAAACAATGAACGTGATTTAAGATTTTCTAATTAATCTTGAATTTTAAAGTATCATCATACGATTTTTGTCATTTCGGATAATCTGACAGTATGCTTGATTCCTGTCTACAATTGCACACAAAATCAAAAGTAAGTCCAATAGACAATTCAGTAGTTGATCTAGATGAATATCCTGAAATATCCTGAATTAGTTTATCTTTATTGTCTTTTATCTTGAAAACATCATAACGCTTTCAATTGATGGGATGTCACAGTAATAAAAATTTAGTTTTTGCGACTTAAGTTTTATTGATTTAATATAATGAAGCTCCTCACGTGTAATCAAATTATCATTTTAACTTAAATTGCATTTTTCCTTTGATATTTTCATGCATTAACAGACTTTTTTAAAAGTTCTCAAACTATGGTCTAATACGATAAATTGGTTTTTGTACCATAAAGCGGTATGACAAGCCTGAATTCACATTTATTTTCAATGGAAGAAGGCGGAGCTTAAGCTATGGTACAATATGAGAATTTTATTATTGTACCATGGTTGAAGTTCTTCTCCGTTTGTTTAAATAAATCCACCTTCAATGTATTATGAAAATGAAATTTAACACTAAATTTCAACTATGACTCCTGACTAGTGAAAATATTTCCTCTACAGAAATAAAACCTTTGTCCTTGTAACCTCTATGTGAAACTCTATATTTATGAATAGTATTTTCGTAGCAAAACGATAGCAAATGCAATCGATGTGCATGTCGTGACGATAACCTATAACCCTAATACACTTCTGTGGTTACGCTGCCCGCCGCTCCCCCCAAACAAAAAAGAATAAAAAGTTAAGCGATATTCATGACCCGTACCTGATTTCAAATATACATATACAGTATGACAAGCAGACTAATATCGAAAATATAGTGTGGATAGTTCACATTCTCCGCACCAGTGATGACATTGAGAGAGAAAAAAAAAAGTATTTGATCATTACATGATACCCGGCAACGTTTCACAAAATTGTTAAGTTTCAAGGGGCATTACTCCCTCAAAAACTCTTGGATCTCTGTACGCAAGTGGAACTATGTTTGAATTTCTAGTAAACAACTTACACATAAAGTTCGGAGACAGTATGTAATTTTGTAAGTCGGAACCCTAAAATTCATAAAATATCAAAGTTTCAAGGGGCATAACTCCAGAACTCCTTGGACCTATGATCCCAAAAACACACTTTACCTGAGTTTTGTTGTAAACAATTTACATACCAAGGTTATAGGCTGTATGTTGTTTGGTTCAAAAGTAATCATTCAGAAACCCTAAAATTAACAAAATTTCAAAGTTTCAAGGAGCATAACTCAGGAACCGAAAATTGCACTAGAGCTGAGTTTTGTAGTAAACAACTTACATACTAAGTTTGAAGACAGCGTGTTATTTCATTTAAAAGTTATCAATCGGAAACCCTAAAATTCATAAAATTTCAAAGTTTCAAGGGAAATAACTCCAGAAGCCTTTGGACCTCTGAACCCAAAATCGAACTTGGCCTGAATTTTATCGTAAACAACTTACATACCAAGTTTGAAGACAGTATCTTATTTTATTCACAAATTATCAGTCGGAAATCTCCAGGGGACGGACAGACACACGGACGGACGGACACACGACTGAGCATATCACATAATACCTCGCCACTACGTGTTGCGAGGTATAAAAAACACTGCGACATCTTTACCGTACCATATTACCATTAAAATCTGTAAGACTACTGTATGTGAATCTTTGGGGAGCAAGGTCGAAAGCAAGTCAATGTGAAACGACGAAGAGCACACTGATGGAAATCTTGAACGCCAAAAATAGCAAATAATGGGAGACCGAAAAAGAGACAGTATCACATTAAACTACATTTTTTTTTTGTAAATTAATGTTCTGCTTTGCGACATTGACATAAATCGACATATAATCATTTCCGTAATCTCTGTCTGTCGTTTTTTTTTTTTCACTCTCACTTTGCCGAGAACTTTAAATTTTGAATCCTCGCTTACAATCACTTGTATGCAAAATTTATTAAAAAAATGCAAACTGATTTCAAAATGCGTCAGTGCTGCGTGCAATCCAACATCTATTCGATTTTAGAATTGCCTGTAACTGTCAATCAATTCTATAATTACAAAGCAGTGTTTTACTCATGTACTTGCACAAGATCTTGATTTTTATTGGATAGGGGATGGTGCATAAATTAATCGAACTGTCAATCACTCGTGAATGTTAAAGTTACAAAACATTTATACAACTTTCTTACTCATTAATATATTTGACAAACTCGCCCAGCTCGTTTCTTTAAATATATTAATTCGTTAGAAACGTGGTATTGATAATACTGAACTTTTTTGCAGATGTAATCAATTTGTTTTAAAGAAATAGTGTAATTTTAGTAAAAGATATAAAATTTAGCAATCAAGTAGGGTGCCGACGTAATAATCAAATACTTTTTACAATGTGGGACGACTCTCAAATGGATCAGATTATTTTAAATTATCAAAACCCTGTGTTACAATTTATTTGATAGATGTCACCAGTTTGTTTAATTTAATTAGGACTAATTTGCACTTGTTTTGGAAGAGCTATTGATAACATCTGTCTTCTGTATTATTTATCATGTTTTGGGTACACCTTCTAAGGATTTTTTTGTACTTTGGGTATACGATACAGAAAAGGCAGTCGTGACTGTTTTTCTTACCTTGATATTTGTATAAAAACAAGGTTTTTCAGGAGATAATCAGTTTCTATGTTATTTTTCATTTGCAAAAATCATTACATCGATTGTTTAAAGAAAGAACTAGGTGTTGGCAATACCCAGGTCAATCCAACCTACACAGCTACTCCTCTGTCTAAGGAGAGGAGATATTGCAGAACCATAGATCTGTTTTGCTTTCCTTTGGGATTTCAACCAAAGATGAAGACACTGATCTCCCCTCCTTTTACTGGGTACCAAAATTAGACAAATGCCCAAACATATACTACTCAACAAAAGAAACGATATACAGTTAATTTTGTAAATATTTTTGTATTTCGCAATTTTAAGTTTTTATTTTAGTATATTTATGTATTCAACGCCTAAATGCATTTGTTTATTCCAATTTTAGATCAATTCCGAAACGGATACGATTAAAATCCGGAAAGGAATTTTTTTCGCCCTATGATCGAGTTTGTTTGATGTCAATAATCGGGACACTTCATCATATTGACAATTTGCCATTTCAAAAAGTAGAAAATAATGTCTCATTTCGATGCCCCGTTCAATTCAAAATCAACGTGAATGAACAATGAATTATCGAGGTCAAACCTTCGATCTTGATTTTTGCACTCTCAATTAATCGTTATGCGAAAAGAAGAACAAATTAAGGAGTTTTGATTAATCGGAAGCAAATGTGCCCATCAAATGATACATCACGTGACAGCGGGCCTGTGAGACGTCGCAACGTCAACATCGCGTAACACGCTTTTACACTTATGAGAACGGTAGTTGAAATCGGAAAGTAGGCCTGAGGGATTCATGATCGACATAACAACATAATTTGGAGGTCAGCCGTTTCGAAAATGTGATGGGTTGGTAAAAAGAAAATATAGACATCCTCACTATTTAGGTCTGCAAACAGAAATTCCGGATAATGACCCTGACCGTAACCGGAGAGGGTACAGAATTTTAAGAGACATTTTTGGGCATAAAGTTAATTCTTACGTACAAAAAATACATTTCATTTACGAGTTGTGGTTCTCTGATGGAAAATTACATGTGAATTTTGATAAAATCTGTGTATCGTTTCTTTTGTTGAGTAGTATATACAACGGTACATCGCTAGATCTGCTAAGTGTTCTACAAACCCTATATCTAAGCTATTAACATCCATCTTGACAGCCGTAAAAGAGGGCCTTCAAAAATATTGTGATACTAGCTTTTCAAGAAGTGGTGTAAATGAAATGTGAATATTAAAAAACTATAAGGATCTGCATGACATCTTAAAATCGAGATTATTATTACAAACAGCATTAAAACTTTTGACTTCTCCACGATTTATACTACAATTCTTCATGAACAACTGAAATTACGGCTGAGAGATTTAATTCATGGATGTTTCTCCCGCAAGAACAGCGAACGAAGATATAGGCAGAAAACAAGCATACTTTGTGAAATACGACTCAGAATCAAAGGAAAAATATACAGAGGAAGAAGTGATTAAAATGTCAGAGTTTCTGATCGACAATTTATTCATCCAGTTTGGAGGACTTGGTTTTCAACAGATTATCGGAATACAATGGGCATAAACTGTGCATTTTTTTAGCCGATTTATTTCTCCACTCATATGAAGCTGAATTCATCGAGGGGCTTCTTCAAAATAAAGATAAAAAAACTGGCCCAGTCCTTTAATTTCAGCTTCCGTTATATATATATTTTATCACTTAACAACCCCCGCTTTGGTGATTTTCTTCAGCTCATATATCCAAAAGAGTTCGAAATTAAGGCTACTACAGATACTTCCACATCAGCCTTGTTCCTTGACCTTCATCTTGAAATTGACAATAGAGGCACACTACAAACTAGGCTATATGACAAACGCGATTACTTCACTTTTCCAATAGTCTACTTCCCTTTTCTTTGTAGCAACATTCCAAAAGTACCGGCATATGGAGTTTACATCTCCCATCTCATTCGCTACTCAAGGGCCTGTCATCGATACCGGTGCACCTGATCTTACTCATGTTTTTTATCTGGTCAGTGTTGTTCATTTTTGTATATGTGTGTTTCTTCATTTTTTTTTGTGCCGTGCTCATGTTATGTCTTTGTTTTTTTTTCGACGTTGCTATTGTCCTTGGATTGTTCGTTCGGTTCTCACAAACCTTAAGAATACAGAACTACAAAGAACTTAGGAAAATCTTGGTACATATTTCTGAAAGTCTGATTTATTTTTGTTATTAAACATTGTATTCCCTAAATAAATGTCTTGGCTTTGATGAAAAACTGTTTAATCACGATGAAATTAATTCATTCTTTTTTGGAAAACAAACGAATAAATAGAAATGATTCAACCTGTGCACAGCTAAACTCGACTAATTTAGAAAATGAAAACCCTACGATTGCTTTTCCAAGGCAGAGAAATAAAACAGAAATAGTTTCGATAAGAAACTTAATTTACAAAGTACCGTAATATCAAAACGAAAATCTCGAAAAAGACACCATAGTGCCTGACTACGATTTGAAAAGAGATTTTTTCATCAAGGCCGAATATTGTATAACAATATTGGTAATAATAAAACTACTGAAAAGAGCCGAAATCCAAATGGTAAAGACAAATCATATGCAAATGCACCGGAAAATTGTTAACGACATTGGTTGTTACACAGGTAAATTTAATTAAAGTGAATTTCAATTAATGCGATTTAAAGGTGAAAACTTTCACAAGAATTTAAGTTAGTCGAGCAAGTAATGTTTAATTTCACGTTAATTTTTCGATAACAAAACTCGCCTGTGTACTTGGTACTGGCATTCAGAAGAAATGGAGGATTAAACCTGTTACTTTCTTTTTCGAGTAAAACAGTCCCTTTTATTGTTGTAGTGTCTTGTAACGAGTCAACAGAATTGCTTTTGAAATATCGTATACGATAAATAGAAATATCTATCTCCTTACTAAGTAAAAGCAAGAATCTTGAATTTAAAATTTCCACAAGGGTATCTTTTAAAGACAAGTTTTAGATCATCGAATAAGATGGAATTTTTGAAACTCTAATTTATATGGCGGTCAAGGAGATGACTCAGCCGAATGAAAAAGTCCGAATAATACGCACTATAAGCTATATAGGAATATAACCCTCAATGTAAGAGAAATTAATTAAAAAAAAATAACAAAATACCGAAGTTACTTTAAATTCAGTTTCTGCATATGGCCATTTTGATAACTTATTTTCTCCCCAGTGCAGATAACTTCGAAATGTTTGGAAGACCATTTACTCAAAAATGTTTGAAACCTGTCAGTGAACAAATAAGCAAATATGATCTAAATGGAATGCAAAAATCAGCTATGGACAAAGCTTTGAATTAGGGAGATACTCCTTATTTTTCAACAAAATTTACAATAATGTAGATATTGCAGTTTCCATATAAAATCGCTTTCGGATCAGCACTGAAGTACTGATGACTGGGCTTGTGAACACCCTCGGGCACTAACAGTGCACAAGCAGTGGCATCGACCCAGTTTTATCAAATAACAAATTCCGAAGTTACTGTTAATTTAGGTTCTTTCAATGATGTAGAAATTGGGATTGCTGTTGTTTCCATTGCCCCTAAAATTCTGGAGGATATATTGATTATTTCATTTACATAAAGATTCGTTATTCATTTAAAGAATATCATTATCCTTTATCTTAGGGTCCTTTACAAGTCCCTCTAGTAGGAGTATTAGAACAATCCTTATAGCACATTTTGTGTCGATTAGTACACCAACATGTTGGTGATAGGTAGCACCTCGAAATGTGAAAAATATATTATCAATAGGAAATAAGGCATTCTGCATACCTGTCTCCCATCGTAGTAAACTTTTCCGTTTAAATTGTTGTTATGAAAAAGGTTAGGATTTACATCCGATACAATTAATTTCATTCAATCAGCAAAAGCCTTTTGAATGATACTTTTAATTTGCGATTAAATTTTATGATGAGGAAATATGGTATACAAAAATCGTAGTTAGTTCCATATAAACAATTCAATAGTTCAATAAGATGAAGATCCAGCGATGCGTCTTTCCTTTTATGGGTTTTTGTGTAATTTAGGTATGCAATTCAGGCAAGGCAGGTCTTGTCTATTATCCTTAGCTTGATATATGTATAAAAACCAGGATTTTAAGAGGTAATCAGTTTCTGCGTTAGGCATACAAAACTAGAAAATCTAAGTATCTATTTCAGATAGATTTTTGGGGTGTTTTTATTAAAAAAAAAACTGTAAATATTTCAGATTGTACTGTTTAATAATGATGCAATTACTTGTGTATTGTTGAATAACAACCGAATAAATATAAAAGATTCGATCATATTTAGAATACCTGTTTCGATTTATCGTCGATGTCTAACCTCAGCTTAAAGGTTTTTGATTCTAGGTCCTGAATTTTTGAAGTCTTTTCATCAAGCTGTAAAATATTACATTCTATATTTATATCTTGGCAAATTTAAATAAAATGTATCGAGCTTCATTGTGTACTATGCAACATATGAACAACTACAATTATCTGATCTGAAAATTAAAAATAAACAAAACAAAAATAAATAAATAAAAGTAAACAAAAACAAAAATAGTAAGTTTATTTACAGAACATTGTTATGTCACAACGAAAATCTTATTAAATGAATCCCATTACCTGACCACGATTTCAAATAAGGGGTTTCATCATTTTCATCAAAATTGTTACACAATTAAGAAACAAGTATTTTGTAGGAGGTAGCCGACTGCTATGTAAGAATGCAGAGCTATCAACAAAATCTAAGTGTTTATTTCAGATATTCCTTTTTTGGTGCTTCTTTAATAAATATAAATTGATATTCTCGACTGGTTAATTAAGATCAATTTGTAAATTATATTTAATTAATGTATCCCTTAATTAGATTATATCATGCCATACGTAATACCTCAAAAATGTAAAGGACAGAAAAACAAATGTTCATGACAGATACACATCATCTGATGAAGAATTTTGACATGAGAGTTTATTTACCCTCATGCTTTCCGTTGTTCAGTAAAAATTAAGTACATCAAAATTTTGAGTACTTACTTCGTTTTGCAGGATTTTTCTTGCTACTGACTTGGCACTGAAAAAATATATGGAAGTAAAACATGAAATTTGAGAAATTTTGATCACACTGTCGTGTAAAACTTTAATTCTTTCTAAACATATACAATTATTGTCATGTTGATTACAAAAACATTTCAAATCAATCACCAATTTACATAAAATCCTTTGGCATCAAACAGATGATGAAGACAATCATTTCTCATACATCTACTGGGTCCTTGAACTGCATTAGAATCCATACAGAGATTCATTGCGGGGTCTTCCATATGCACTACTTATATACATACTCTTTGTTGTAAGCTACTTATTGATCGCAATCAAAGATGACCTGAACAGTAATCGGATAAAGTCTACTCTACGAGCGGCGTCATTCAGATGTTGATTCTAAAATATTCTAAAGAATTCATTGAACAGCTATCCTTAACAAGTCTCATCCATTGCCATATCATGCAAACTTTTGATTTTGCTACTCTTTATGATTCAACTCTTCAACACAATAAACTGAAAACAGTAAATTCTGTTTTAATACATTAATGTTTCTGAACTAAAAATGCAGAACGCAGATACACCTATTTAGTAGTATTTTATTCAGAACCACACCGCGTCAGAGAATAACTACACTGAGAATGACGTCATCAAGATGCTAGAATTTTTGATCGACAATATTTTTGTTGAAGCTGGAGATGGAGTTTAAGCTTACAATCGATATTCCCATTAGAATTCAATGCGCCCAACTTTAGGCTGACCTTTTCCTCGACTCTTTCAAAAAAAATTTTGCGAGGTCTAACAGAAAAAAAAAGAAAAATATTTAGGCCAGTCATTTAATTTCAGCTTCCGCTACATAGACGATGTACTTTCTCTTAATAATCCAACATATAAGGAATATTTAAACCAGATCTATCCCAATGACCTTGAGATTCAAGAGACCACTGATGTACTTACTTCAGCTTCGTATGTAGGTATTTTTGTTATACATTAACGAAGATGCACGTTTGAAATCTGATCAAACTAAAAAACATGATGACTTAAATTTCCCAATTATTATTTTTTACAGTTGTTTATTTACTGTCGAGCATGTAATATGTAGAGTGATTTTTTAATAGACCAAAAAAAAAAAAAAA
>MJUU01044536.1:0-56914 GCA_002080025.1 Modiolus philippinarum | reverse complement strand
AAAAAAAAAAAAAAACAAAACAAAAAATCAAAATCAAAATCAGACATACAATACAAGGTTTTTATTCCATAGGTCCAAAAGGGTTGGTCAAATGGTTTTGGACTAACTAAAGCAAATGAAGACATATAAAAGAACATTTAATCGGCGAATTATGAGTTTTATATTCCTCTTCCTCCTCAGAGATGAGGTAGAAATATTGTTTTTACTGTCATTTTTTTTCATGCTCATTTACTTTTAAACGATTTCATGTTCAATTCATTCGATCTAGTGACGTTAATAATATATCTCCCAATTAAAACCATTACTTAAGTACTTTTTTTTAAATAATTAACAACTTCTTGAAATAGTTTTCCTCTTTTTCATCTGTAATCCATTTGTATATTTTCATGTCAAACAAAATACATTCTGGACATCTCAATCAATTAAATGCACATGCTTTTGTTTACAGTTGACTTTTCTGGTATATTTAAGTACATAGTAAGCAAATATTATTTTTGACAACAAATCACTGTACTTTAATCAGTGAGAAAAAGTGATCAAATGTAAGTTTACCTAATCATCGTGTATTCACAAGACTGATATTTATAATCCGACAAGCAGACGATATAGCATTTGAAACAGTACAGGCGGGGAAGTGGTTGAAATGGAACAATAGAAATTGAGCTCTCTTTTAAATGAGGTAGAAATGTTACTTTTTGGATTGTTTACCATAGATGCAAATTATAAAAGTTATTTCCAATGAAAAAAATACTAATATTTTCATTCCGATTGCCGCAGGTGAACGTATAAGTGCATATACGATCCATGAATCGGCATAAAAGATCAAGTTAGTGTCTGTCTTTCAAAGTGGATCCCCAAAAGGCCATCTTTAGATTTTGACCAAAATTTGTATACGGATTGCCAATATCCCTGTTAATCCATGTGCACATTTTTATGCCCGCCCTTTGTAGCGTTTCTCCAGAATAAAAGTTCAAACACGATCGAATTTTTAACTCCTATGCATTCTTTCTGAGGTTTCTTTCAGGAATCAAATTTGTATAAATAGGAAACTGTCAACAAATCTCAATATAGTAACCATCCTTATACTTGTTATATTACACCTCAAATATTAATTAACACGTGTCCGAAAATCTTGAAATTAAACGATGAAAATTCTTAAAGTAATACATGCCCGTTTAATTGCCCCATATATTTATTTCACAGTGAGTACAAATCACTCGCGAGCTAAAGTCCATTTTCTCCCTACTTAAAAACTTGAAAAAAGTGGATCCTGAAAAAGGCCATATGCAAAAATCAATTTCATATGGTTTATACGGTGCATAATTATATATTTAATAATACTCCTAGATTTTGCCCATGCCCTTTGAGGGTTGCTAGATTTTTTTCTTTATCAGGTTGGGAATATTCCCAAATGGGATAATATATCCCAATTGGGATTACTTATCCCAATTGTGATAAGTGGTTATATCCCAATTGGGATAAATGGCTAGTTATTCGTGAATTACATTTTACAGCTTTAATGGCGCATCATCAGACATAAAAATTTAAAATCTATGCGGTTAGACCTTACATAACAGTATAATTCTGTTCTCATAAGAATGCTGCAATTCCTGCGCTGACCGTTTTATAACTGAAAACAAATAGTCACTTTGATTTAATAATAACTTAAGCTTTTAAGAGTTTACACTTATTCTTCGCTACTTTTTTCAAAGTAAATTTTATTTACAATCGCATAAAGCATACTGTGAACGTGTAATCAAAATCGTTTTTGGCTATTAAATGAAGTATGGAGAAAAAGCCAAATGAACATGAAATTTTATTTCTTCCATGATTTCCTCCCTTTGACCACTTGGGAAAAAATGACATAAATGTAGGATTTTATCATGGTTTTTGAAACTACAATGGCTTTGAATATTTCAACAAAATAAACTTCAGCAATTTTCCAATACGTTTTCACCGACTTCCCCTTTCTTCTGTTTTCATTATTCAATTATTTACAATAATGATCAGTTGGAAATTTGAAGAAATTTAATGTATGATTTTAGATTTTAAAAAATGTATCTGCTCGTGAAATGCAGCATCATTCAGAAGATGACAATATGTTATTTGATGACTGAAATCATGGAGTTTATCATGCTTTGTGTTTCATTATGCGCCATTTAAATATGAAATTTTAATTTATAAAAAACTAACCAATTATCCCAATTGGGATATATCTGTTTATCCCAATTGGGATAAGTTATCCCAATTGGGATATATTATCCCAATTTGGAATATCCCCAACCTGTTTATTATCATACAGTTTTGAGCATTAGATAGAATTGGTTTTAAAACAATGTTATATGAATTATTCAACGAAATTTTATATTTCTCATATATCTGTTCCTTACAGCGATCTGCATAGTATGTGAAATTTAAAGAAATGCCGCAAATATTAGAAGCTTGATTTTTTTTTTTTTTTTGTTACCGTGGCTGTGTCTTCACACATCTTGTTTATTTGAGGAGATCACAGGTAAACAAATTTACAGGGGAGACAATTTTTGGTGAACTACTTCCCCGCCTGAGTAGTTTAAACACTCTACTAGTATATTTGTGAATATTAATGTAATTTTTCGTAATTCCATTTTACAGTGACCAATAGCCTTTGACCCTTTAATCTTTAGATGTAAGAAAATATAATGGTCAAGGTCCAAAATTTCTTTGTCGTACCGTTTTCGGATTTTCAGAGATGAATGCGCCCACAATGTTACAAAACTTTCGGAGGGCATGACATCTAAACGGTTCATTCCAGAGTATTGATCAAAATTTTCCAATTACTGTCATTGCCTTACACAAATTATTTCCACATTACACTTCATTATATATCTCTTACGCTTTACGAATTATTTCAAAGCATGTTGAAGGCGTTTCAACAAAAAGCTCCCTCCCAAATTTTAGGATGAGGAGATGACAGAGATATATAGCTCCATAGAAACAGAATGTAAATCTAAAATACAATGTAAAAATTTTGTACTGCTGGGCAATGCTAAGGATTCGAACTGTTGATTGTTGTCTTTCGTCTGCCTTCGATTTCAGGATTGTGCAATCAGCCAAACTGATAGAAACGCCAGTTAGATCACGATTATCACACTAGAGGCTCACATGAGCCTGTATCGCTCACCTGGTGACTGGTTTTATTCATTGTCACCATGAGACCATCCATTAATGGCATTATTATCCATATTACCGGTATACATTAGTTCATCAGATGTTACAGTTGCTGACATACATACTTAAGTCACAAGCTTTGAAGGAAACCACCCAAGGACTATTGTGACCAAGTTTAGTTCCCACTGGCTCTGTAGCTTCAGAGAAGATCTTTGAATGCATTTCACATAGGGTCACTATGTTACACTATGTTTCCCCCTGGCGGCCATCTTGGAATGAGGTATGAACATAAATATCACAAACTTTAAAGGCGACCACCAATGGACTATTGTAACCAAGTTTGGTTCCAATTGGCTCATTAGTTTAAGAGAAGATCTTTGAAAGCATTTCAGATAGGGTCCTTATATTAAACTATGTTCCTCGCTGGCGGCCATCTTGGATGATGTAACAACATAAAAATCACAAACTTTGAAGTGGATCACCAATGGACTATTGTGACGAAGTTTGGTTCCAATTGGCTCATTAGTTTCAGAGAAGATCCTTTATGCATTTCACATAGGGTCCTTATGTTAAACCATGTTCTTCGCTGGCGGCCTCCTTAGATAAGGTATGAACATAAAAATCACCAACTTTGAAGGGAACTACCAATGGACTATTGTGACCAAGTTTGGTTCCAATTGGCTTGGTAATTTCAGAGAAGAAGTTGTTTGAATGTATTTCAGATAGGGTCCTTATGTAAAACTATGTTCTTCGCTGGCGGCCATCTTGGATGAGGTATGAACATAAAAAACACAAACTTTGAAGTGGATCACCAATGAACTATTTTGACCAAGTTTGGTTTCAAATGGCTAAGTAGTTTCAGAGAAAAATATCTTCGAATGCCTTTCCCATAGGGTCCCTATGTTAAACTATGTTCCCCGCTGGCGGCCATCTTGGATGAGATGCGAACCTGTTTGACATCTGTAGAAATTGCAGTCCTCGATAAGCTTAACACTTTTGCAATTCAAACTTAACCTCTATCACAAATAGTTTTTTGAAATAAAAGAAAAAACGTATAAAAATCGTGGAAATTCAACAAAAAAGGGCCTATAATTCCTATATGGGTCGTCAGATTTTTATCAAAATTGCAGGACATGTAGATCTTATTATGCTGACCATTTTTGTAATTTAAACTTTACATCTGTCTGCTATCATTTTCAATATATTAGACGAAAAGTAAGAAAAAAAAACCGGAAAAAGGGCAATAACTCCAAGACCGATTATCGGATATTCTCCATAATTGCAGGGTGGGTAGATCTCATCATGCTGATCATTTTTACTCCATGTCAGATTTTTGATATCTGTAACGGTTTTTGAGTTATTTGCAAAAAACAGAAATTTACCCCTATGTTCTATTTTTAGTAACAGCGGCCATGTTGTTTGGTCTACGGACATAAAAATCACAAACTTCAAAGTGCATACCATGGTGATGATTCAGGCCAAGTTTGGTTAATATTAGCCCAGAAGTTTCAGAGGAGAAGATCTTTGAATAAAAAGTTAACGGACGGACGGACGGACAACGGACGCCGAGTGATGGCAAAAGCTCAATTGGCCTTTGGCCAGGTGAGCTAAAAACGGTATCACTAATCAGTAAAACAATTGAGATTAATGGAACAAAGACAGTAGAACACCTCAAGACCCTGTCATACTATAACGTTTTAACCAACGTGTGCCGACGTCCGCGAATTTTTATAAGAACGTTTGCACACGCCGAAAAAATTGAAGAAATTCCCGTGTTGGACGCATTCATAGCGTCAGGTTAACGGCTTACAAAGCACAGAAAACTTATCCATAACTTGTATGCAACGCCCACAAAACGTGTAACAGCGTATGACAACGTTGCAAAGGCGTTTTACTAGCGTACTAGACACATACTGAACGTACCCATAACGGTGTTCTAGCATTCATAGAGCGTCTGTATCGCGTTTTAGTGATCTTTGTAAGATCAGCTTGAAATTCTTCATCTCAATGTCATTTGCAAACGTAGAAATGGATAGAAATGCCACCGAAAATTATGACAGATTTGCAGGAGGAATAGGTCCCTCAAAATTAAAAAAGAATATTTTCAAATCAATATGTCAGCATGATACTGATATAAATCAGCTATTTACATTATTTTGGAATTTTTCTTGCTCTTTATCCATTATTTTTATAATAAAGCATCGGCTAATACGTTACTCCTCAGTTACATGAACGCCCGATTTGCGTTCTCTACACGTTTAAAACAACTTTCGAGAAACTACTACATATCGCACACATTGCGTGCACAACGCACCATTTGCGTTAGTCTAACGTCCGCATAACTTATCAACAACACGTTGGCGAACATCGTGAAATTTTGAGCATGTTCAAAATTTTCCGACGCACCCAACGTTCAACAACGCGCTCCAACGCGCGTCGAAGTGTTTGTAACGTATTACAGACATGAGTCTAACTTATACAACGCACACCAGCGTGTACGAAAATATTCTCACACGCTGGACACACGTCGGTGCTGTGCGTTATAGTGTGACAGGGCCATAAGACACATATCACAAGATTACATAAATCAAAGTTCAGAGACAAGGCATAAACGAGAACACCAGAAGACTGAAGACTAAAGGCGCAATACACTATAAAACACACGCAAACCATAAATACAACACTTAAAACTAAAGCACAAACAGCACCCCGTAGGAAGCTGTAAAATGGAAAATGAGGGGATGAGCTTTTGAATGGAGGATAGAGAGCTCAGGTAAATCAAAACATTGCAGACGAAGATGGAATATGTTGCTGAAATATGGTTTACATTTGTTAAAAGGCTATGTTTAAAGGAATATCTGATATAAAAGTGCATGAATAATAATATATTTCTTCTTTTAAAAATTGTATTTTGAAATATCACCACAAATTATGAAAGTTTATTTGAACGGAAAACTTGAGGGTAGCGAGCTCCGTTCAAAAGGTAGTGAGCCGTATGAACTGAGGGTAGCGAGCCAAATGATAACATATAGCGTACTCAAGGAAACGGTGATATGGTACATTTTTTCACGATTTCCAGTATGAAATCAAATCTCAGCAATACGTAAGCAAATCCAAAGCTAAACCAATACAAATATTAAATCCATTTTCTCGGAATATATTAAATATGCTTATCATATTTTTTAGAAATAAAACTGCGAGAAATATATACAAAACAACTTTATTGCAGGGTTATTGCATGAATATTGAGGGATATTATCCATAGTGGAATTTAATATTTCACGACATTATGAGTGCAATACATATCCAACGTGGTGAAAATTTATTGAATGCTAACTTTTGGTTGCTTCAAGGCTTGAGGAAATATTATATTGCTATACAATAATAATGTAGGTGATATACATGTATTTATTACTGTATGACTACAAATGTAGATAGTAGTATTTCAAAAATGTGGGTGGACCAGTTGGTTATGTTTCATTGTTTGCTTGTTTTTGATTTTTGTTTTTGCTTTTCTTTGTTTATTTCATTATTTATTTGATTATTTATTTATTTATTTTGAAAAATATTTCGTTACTAGGATAATTTTAAAATGATCAAAGATATCGTTGAAAGTATTCTTTTTACTTGTTGTCATAAGTTTGCTGAAAAAAAAATAGTGAGCAAAATGAAAATGAAAGATACTGCTATGGTTTGTAAATTTTTGAGTCAAATGTTGTAAAACCTAATATTAATATCAGTTAAGAGAATGATAAAAGGTAGTCTTAAGTCAAAAATGATAAGGACCCGTAAATTGCCAATATGAATAATGATAGCGACCCGAAATGAGACCCATTCATGAATACGACCGTCTGTGGGCTTGATTAAGACACACGGGAAATAATCCTGAAACAAAAGTTTTTTGTACCGTACCTGCTTGTTCATTTTTCTATAGAGGCGTGAAAAGGGTCGTTTTTAATCCTTGTCGAAAGGGAATTGTGGTGGTTTTTCATTCTTGTCAATTGAGTTGTATTCTGCTTTGCCTCCTTCATTGCTAGGAAGTGCATGTGTCAATTCAATATACACTTATTCATTCGTTTTTAAGTTTCTAATATGTAGTTTGTCCATGACATTAACATATTGGTTGTCAATAAACTGGTCATTGTCGATATAAAATGTTCTTCGAATAGTGGTATTAACTACGGCGAAAATAACGTCACCTATACAGCTCGCTCATTTCTCGCTGTCTTGATGAATGCAGTTATCCCATGTGCAGTCCATAATACACTTTCAAGACCAGTTTACTAGTTAATTTAAATATCTAGCCAAGATATGTTCTGTTCTGCATATATAATATAGAAAGAATTAACAGTCGATCAACATACCAAGTCTAATATAGCCATATTAGCTTGATTTGTTCTGAAATAGCCATACCAGCACGGATATTACGATAACTCCTAATTGAAAGTTAATATTAAACTGATTAGAACATGGCCTTTTCCATATACGCAAAGTTATCATCCCTCGACCTACATCAGCCCTCGGCTGACGCCTCGGGATGATTATCATGCTAATACGGAAAAGTCCATGTATTAATAGATATGTACTTTATGCCAGGAACTATAGTGATGATCCAATTGTAAATGAATTGCATATATTTTCAATTAATAATGTCTTGATATAGCTCATGTGACACTTAGGGGTAAACGTATAATCCATAAACAGTTTTTTTTGTAACCTTGATTCGCGAACTATACCTCTAATAATAGTCATGATACGTAAACCAACAAGCGATACATGAATTTACAAAGAGGTATGGCAACTTTCCCGTGAAATTATTTCCTTCAGCATACCGATTTACAGATTTTACGCCGATTGGAATGCATTAATTTTTAACAGGTCATCTATCATATGTCTTGTTGGTTATTGTTAAAATTCGTATCATAGAACCCCAAGAACCAAACTAATCTAACTTTCATTCGGAAGGGCAAATGCTTATGCACTCGCAATAAAACATTAGTTTGGTAGTTTGGGTTCTTGGTGGCCTTCCAGTAGGTGTATCTCCCGCAACACTGTAAAATAGCTTAAATTGACACAAATTGAAAATTAAAGGCTGTTTACAGCCGTGTTCGACTGCTCATACGACAGAGAACATACAGGCGTGGCATATATTAATTCTATATCGGGGAACAAGACTAGTAACAAAAGTCCATCTTTATAGATTTTCGATAAAATTTGAGCATTTGTTGAAAATGGCCTCATGTAGGAACAAAATTTACGCCTAAATGGCCACTTATGCGCGATTTCATGACTGGAAGACCCCTAATGGAGCCCCTTGATAAATATTCAGTATTGAAATGACTGTATCGTCAGTTATTATGCTCATGGATTTTCATTCACTATTGCGTGCTCGCCATCCTCCGTTCAATACATTCACTACCCTCCGTTCAATACATGAAATACTGGCTCACTACCAATTGAACGGAGCTCCCTACCCTCAAAATTTTGGTTCAAAAAAGAAAATTGCAATTATTTTTTATTTGAAACAACCCTTTGAAAAGCTCGTAATGCAAATGCTTTCTTCTAACTATAGGCATATAAATTATATAAAATAGTTTGTTCAAAAATTGTCAATTAAATAGTTATATGCGAAAAGGTCATTTCGTCTGCACGCTTAAAGTTTTACCTGAGCTGTCTACCCTCCGTTCAAATGCTCATTCCCCTCAACTCCAATTGTACAGCTTCCTACGGGGTGAACAGTGTGAACTCTAAAATCCGGAGTTACAACAAGTGCTTCGAAAGGATAATCTTGTCTTGCTCTTTTTACAGCACCCATCACTTTGTCAGTATGTCAAGCCAGGGTAAGGTAATAATCGGTAATGTAAAATCCGAGGAGACGTGAATCTACCTGAAATTGTCTATTCTAATTTTGTGAAACCGATTTTTTATATCTATCTATACACTGTACTCTCGGCCATAGAATTTCTGAAAGGTTGAAAGTAATAAAGGTGAACATATCCCTGACCTGGTATTTTTTGTGACTGTGCTTTTGTCTTTGGAGTCACTGTATGATCTACAAGCTCTACAGTAACGAATTAACTGTGAGGTATACTCTTCGTACGCTGGGAAGGTAGGCACTTATATTTGTGCTAAGAAAGCTATTCCCATAAATGTAAAAGTCAAAAGCCGAGTAGGGTGTATCGTTTGTCTCTTTAATTGATGAAAAGCTTTTGGTATTTTTTTTTAAAGGAAAGATGTACAAGGACATATTTTGTACAGTCATCTCGACTGAAAAATCGTGCACTGTGAGCTACGTATACCTTTCAATAAAATTACCATGCATCCTCTTGTTGATGCTACACTTGTCGTCAATTCATCTTTTAATCGAGAAATACAGATTTTTTTAATTTTCTAGTATGATCTAATTGAATTTCAAGCGCTTTTGTGATTAAAGCGTTTCACGTTTACCCCATAGGAATATAAAATCAGAGTGAAAAACGATGTTCGGGGAACCCTATTCCAGTTGGTTACCGCAAGGCTCTATATTAAGCCCTTGGTTACTTCTTATAGTTATGCGAAATGAAGTTATCAACAGTGACATGAAATAATATGCAAACGATTCCTCCTTGCTTAGAGCGCTTACAGATAATCAGGATATTAATAGCCTGCATAATTATCTCGAAATGTCAAATTGTTGGACCGGGCAATGGAGAGCTAATTTCAATCTCAATAAAACTATATTTTATGATATTTTCTAAGAAAAGAAGATTTGACGGCGACGTTCCCCTAGCTCCATTCTACGGGGTGTATATATCTCAACTTGTACGATTCGCTCGCATTTGTTCCGCCCTTGATGATTTTAATGAGCTTAACTTTACTCTCACATCCAAACTTTTACAACAAGGTTACAGATTTCATAAATTATTAAATACTTTTAAGAAGTTTTACAGAAGATATGAACATTTGATATCTAGATATGACGTGACTCGCAAACATCTAAAAACAAAGGGCATTTATGGAAATGTTGTTAAAAAATGTCAAAAACTGATAAATAATCCAAAAACCTGAGACGTTACTTACATTCTTTACGTAATGATGGATATCGACGAGATATTCTGATAAAATCCGTTAAATTGGCTTTGGATTCCAGTGACCTGGGGACTTTACTTATATACTGGCCTCTCACTGATACTGCCGCACGGGGGGGGGTCACTTCTTATATAGAGGTATATACAGACGTGCCAGTGGAATGGGCCCGTTTTTTGCAGTTGTCAACTATATGAATGGGTAGTAATTTTTGACATCATATATATAAATGGGTCGTAAATTAACCCCAAATAGCAAAAATCTCTACTGGTTGCTCTAATTAATCATTATTTGATGTTTAAGAACACCCCTGGTGTGAAATTAATGGTTTTCTGACTCAGATTACACATTTATACTATACAGATGGGTTGCTTATTTTTGAAATTTACTATATGAATGGGTCAATATTTTGTTGGGGGAACTATATGAAAAGGGGGTATTTTCAAAAAGCCAGAGGCAGGGCTGTACCCAATCCCACCTGAAGTGACCCCCTGTGTACTGCCGATGTCTACTGAAATAAATAAATACTCTATACCAAACCCTTCGGGGAGTTTTGAGTTTGATTTTTCTTCCGTAGTGCGACAGTGTTTTACCAGCAGACTAGATTCCTTGAGCTAGCCGGCAGTTTAGCGGCGAGCACTCTTTGACCCTTCTTCCAAAATTACGTTTTGTCTTATGCTTTTTCTGTTGCAAGATAGTGGTCATTGAGTTAGTAGTCTACCTGTATTTGGTTTTATTCGCATGTTTATGATACTATAGGGAAACGGGATAGAGAAAGGGGAGGTTTGGGTACCCATAAACCGGTTTAACCCTACCACTGGCTTTTGCTAGTGCCGGTACCAAGTCCGGCTATCACGAGTTCCTATCGTTATTTATGTTTGTCTCTTGTTTTCATTATTGTTTTTCTGGTGCAGTTTCCTTGTAGATTGTGGCTTGTGATTGTAGTTCCTGGCCATTGTAGGTGTTTGCTGTTTTCCTGTTTTTGTAATAGGACTGAAATGGTATCAAACTTTAAGAAGTAAACAATCATACATTTAGATCCGATAATTAAACATAAAACTAACATATTATTGAAATACTGTGTTAGTACTTTTCATTGTGGACATTAGTTTTCATTAATATCACAATTTCATGGGTACCTAAGTTCGTTGTTTCAAATTAAATACATTTAAACTCTTGCAAAAAGATGCATTTCGTTTGGAACTTAATTTTATGGTGTTAGTGAAGCAAGAAAATTGGAACCCCACGAACGGTAGTACTTGCACAGTAAATAAGAACGCAAATCAGCGCCTAGAAATAATGACTCGTTTAAAAAAATACATTTGCCACGCCTATGGTTAGGTCTTTTCTCGACTACGGAAGATCTACATTTCTACATTATAGCATTCTTTGGCATCAAAGCGGATAATGACGACAATCAGCTCAATTACATTTACTTTTTCCCTAAGCATCAAAGTGGATGATGAAAACAATTAGCTCCATTACATCTCCTTTTTCCCTAAATTTCATACAGAGATTTATTGCAGGGTCTTCCAGATATTCTACTAAGCCTCTTTCTATGCTCCATACTATATGATCCATACTACTTTATTGACCACAGTCAGAGATGACCTAAAAAGTTACTGTGATAAAGTCTTTTCCACGAGCGGCGTTAATCAGATGTGGATTCTAAAAATTGTAAAGATCTCATCGAACAGCTATCTTCAACCAGTCTCACCTATTGCCATATCTTACAAACTTTTGATTTTTCCACTCTTTATGCTACACTGCCGCACAATAAATTGAAAACAGTAATTTCTGAATTGATACATCAGTATTTCTGTACTCAAATATGAGAACGCAGATTATCTCACTTAGTAGTAAGGAAATCTAACACACAGTACACTGAATGACGTAATCAGAGTGTTATAATTTTTTATCGACAACATCTTGTCGAATGTGGCCATGGAGGCCTCGTTTTTCAACAGAAAATCGATATTCCAATGGGAACTAACTGTGTGCCACTTTAAGTTGATCTTCTATGTCACTCGTATGAAGTATGACATAACCGGTTTTGACTAAACCCTGGATTGACTCGCTGATAGATAGTATGAAGGATAGCAATTCAAAACATTCTTAGCCTTCCAGAACACCAGATGTGACTCACGGTTGGAAATTACATTAATAATGGCTCAGTTCTGAATGTCGTCTTTTTATTTCCGTGCCTTGTGGATGTCTCATGTCTTTATTGTGTCAATGTTGTTCTGCGTTCTCGTTTTTGCTATGTCTCTGGACGTTTATTTTTGTAATGACCACATCCATTGTTCCTTCGGCTTTCTACTACCTTTTTTGTTATTACAATTGCACTTAAGATACTCTAGTAACTAAAAATGATAACTTACCGGTATTACAAAATCTTGGATTATCTCTATTAAAAAATTGCAGACAAATTAATCGATTGATATTTTTTATTCAAAAACTGAACGTAAATGTGATTCTTCTGTACAAATATATATCAATTTATCAATAATAATACTTGACTGTATGATCTGAGAATACCAAATAACTAAATACCAAAGTTACTGTAAATTACAAAATATCTCCGCACTTGTATTTATTGATTATAAATTTATGTATTCGTAACCCTTTATACTCCACTTCTTTGCACAGTATATATTCCATGGTAAGTTCGTGCCAATTTGTACCTTGAGTAGGTTGGGAATATTCCCAAATGGGATAATATATCCCAATTGGGATAACTTATCCCAATTGGGATAAGTGGTTATATCCCAATTGGGATAAGTGGTTATATCCCAATTGGGATAAATGACTAGTTATTCGTGAATTACATTTTACAGGTTTAATGGCGCATCATCAGACATAAAAATTTAAAATCTATGCGGTTAGACCTTTCAGACAGTATAATTCTGTTCTCATAAGAATGCTGCAATTCCTGCGCTGGCCGTTTTATAACTGAAAACAAATAGTCACTTTGATTTAATAATAACTTAAGCTTTTGAGAGTTTACACTTTATCCTCGCTACTTTTTTCAAAGTAAATTTTATTTACAATCGCATAAAGCATACTGTGAACGTGTAATCAAAATCATAAAAAATACAAATTTACAAAGGTATCACATATTTAACTAAAGAGTGTCAATCCCAGAATAGAATTTGGCTCAAGTTAGAGAGTCATTTTTTTGGTTTTGATAAAGATATTTATCTTTGTGCTGTATATATCCCTCCACTTAATTCAGCTCATTCGGATGATGACTATTTAAATCTTGAAAATGAGATAGCAAGATTTGCAATAAAAGGTGAAATTGCCCTAATAGGAGACTTCAGATTTTGTAAAGCATGACAATATTCTTTTTCAACACATACTACCCCCAGATTATGATGAGAATTCCACTCTTGATAAATATAACCAAGATAGAATTTTGAAATCACATGGCAAGTCTCTGTTAAATATGTGTATATCCTCAAGACTACGGATACTAAATGGTCGATATATTGGTGACTCTTTAGGGTATCATACATGTTTTACTCCAAATGGCTGTAGTACGGTTGATTATGGTATTGTGAGCAAGTGCCTGCTGCCCTCAGTCAAATAATTTTGTACTTTGAATCCAACTTATCTCTCTGACCATGTGCAAATATATTTTGTCCTAAAATGTAATCTAAATTTTTCATTTAAATGTGACCAAAAACAATTAAACTTGAAAAAATCCATTAGTTATAAATGGTCTCAGCAGTCGAAAGAAAAACTTTCTAAAATATTATCCTCAGAAGAATTGATAAAACAAGGTGTTGATTTTGAAGAAAATCAATTTGAAAATAATACTATTGGAATAAATTTAGCTTCAGATAAAATCAAAACTATATTTGAAAATATTTCCCAAAAGGTTTGTGAAATTAAAAAACCTGTCTTTAATAAAAAGAAGAAAACAAGAAAAAAGCCATGGTCAGACAGGGAAATGGCTGATTTAAAAACAAGAATAAATTTCCTAGGGAAAATGTTGAAAATAAAGCCGTTTGATAAAACAATACGAAATAATTATTTTATTGCTTGCAAAGAATTGAAAAAAAAGTTGCAAAGAAAAAGAAATATTTGTTCAAACAAAATTTTATCAAAAAACTTTTAGAAACAAAATCAGAAAATTCCCAGGAAATGTGGAAATTACTGAGAGGAGCTAATAGATATAATAATCATAGTAATAAAACTAATACCAATTTTGATTTCAAAAATTTAATGAAACATTTTCAAACCCAGGGTGATTGGAAAGAAGAAACTGATCCAGTACATGAGGCAGACACAGATAACCAACTTTTAAATGAAAATAATTATTCTTTTAATGACACTACTGATAAACCTATTACAGTGACAGAAGTTAAAGAAATTATTAAATCAATCAAAACTGGAAAATAAACTTGACCAGACTTGACATTAAATGAAATTTTAAAATATAGTTGTCCACTTATAGTAAAATCAATTACAAAACTTTTTAGTATGTTGTTATCTTCAGGAATTTACCCTATATCATGGCTAAACTCGTATATAGTTCCCATTTATAAGAGTGGCGATCCTCTAGATCCAAACAATTACAGAGGAATTTCACTCTTAAATGGAATTGCTAAGATATTCAGTGGGTTATTAAATAAAAGAATAATGTCACACATGAAGGGTAAATTAAGTAATGTACAATTTGGATTTCGTCCAAACATGAGAACTACAGATAGCTTATTTATTTTTAAAACTATAATTAACAAGTATGTTAACCTCCAAAAGAAGCCAATTTACTCTTGTTTCATTGACTTGCGCAAAGCTTTGTTCTCCAAACTTCTAACATACGGTATTGGGACCAAAACTATGAAAATTAATTGTATTCTGAAACTAAATCATGTTTGAAAATGAATGATGGTTCCACAGAATATTTTTATATAAACAGAGGAGTGCCTCAAGGTGATTCATTGAGCTCCATTCTTTTTAATATTTATATCAATGATATGCCTAATATTTTTCTAGACAAAAAATGTGATCCTTTATTTTTAGAAAATTCATGTATTGGCAGTTTACTGTTTGCGGATGATTTACTTCTTCTTTTCTGAAACTAAAGCAGGACTCCAAGAAAGCCTAGAAAAATTGTCGTTGTACTGTCAAAAGAGGCAACAGTCAGTTAATTGTAAAAAATCAAATACAATGGTACTTTACAGTTCAATAAAAAAGCCCAAAAATATTCAATTCAGTTATAGAGGAACAATTTTAGAAAATGTAAGTGATTTCAAGTTTCTTGGTAATGTTATATCCCAGAATGGAAATCTGTTGTCATCTTCAGATGCCCGCTCAAAAAAGGGTCTTAAAGTCATGAATTCTGTTAAAAGTTATACAAATGCTATAAATGAATTACCAGTAAATACACCTACACATTTATTTGATTCTCTTGTGCGTCCTATTCTCACATATAATTGTGAAATTTGGAATATAGATGTATATAAACCATACCTTAATGCGACTGTAAGAGCTCAAAAAACAGTTGCAATATAGATCCGACTATATATATAGATAAAATGCCTTATGAAAAGGTACATAATAAATTTTGTAAATATATTCTTGGAACAAAAAAAAAATGCTCTAGTAAGTTTGCATCCAGATCTGAATTGGGAAGATTCTTGATAAGCAACTTCATAAAAACACAGTCTTTGTTGTATGAAGATCGTCAGTTGAATCAAGATACGCCAGCAATATTAAAGGAATGTTATTCCCTTTCTAAAGATCACCATGACAAGGGTATTTATTCTTGGTACTCGTACGTAAATCATGTGCGAACTGAAAATAAATTATTTTCAAAAAGCACTGAGCATATTAAAAATATAAAAAAATCTTGTAAAAAATATTAAAAAAAAAACGAACTAGAAAAAAGCTACCTCGATACCTATGATAAAAAATTAAAAGCAATAGATGATAATAGTAAACTTCTCTTTTTTAAAACATTAAAGTCCAACTATAAACAAGAATTTTATTTAAAATATCAAATTTACGAAGTAAGAAAACTTATCTGTAAATTTAGATTAAGTGACCATTCTCTTACTATAGAAACTGGTCGCTATAAAAAAAATACCCAGGCATTTAAGAACATGTAGTACATGTTGTGTTTTGGATGATGAAAACCATTTCTTTTTATATTGTAAAATTAATAATAATTTAAGACAAGAATTTCTCAGTAATTTTCATATACAAAATCATATTGATAAAAATATCATTGAAAATATCCTAAACCCTACAAATTTCCAGCAGGTGAAATCTTTAGGCTCCTTTATTAAAAAGTCTTTAGAACTGAGGACAGGGGGCACTTGATTACTTGCTCTATAAAGTATATTGTTTGTCTTATTATTTTTTATGTAAATTTGTTTATATGTTGCCATTGACCCTGTATTGGGAGTAAATTGTGCTTTATAAATAAATAAATAAATAAATAAATTAAATAAATGAAGTATGGAGAAAAAGCCAAATGAAAATGAAATTTTATTTCTTCCATGATTTCCTCCCTTTGACCACTTGGGAAAAAATGACATAAATGTAGGATTTTATCATGGTTTTTGAAACTACAATGGCTTTGAATATTTCAACAAAATAAACTTCAGCAATTTTCAAATACGTTTTCACCGACTTCCCCTTTCTTCTGTTTTCATTATTCAATTATTTACAATAATGATCAGTTGGAAATTTGAAGAAATTTAATGTATGACTTTAGATTTTTAAAAATGTATCTGCTCGTGAAATGCAGCATCATTCAGAAGATGACAATATGTTATTTGATGACTGAAATCATGGAGTTTATCATTCTATGTGTTTCATTATGCGCCATTTAAATATGAAATTTTAATTCATAAAAACTAACCAATTATCCCAACTGGGATAAGTTATCCCAATTGGGATATATTATCCCAATTTGGAATATCCCCAACCTGTTGAAGTGCATAATTTTTGCTGTATTCGCTGGGTTTATTGGTTTAAGTCGCCAAATTAATTAATTAATTTTCATTTATAACTATACATGTGTAATATTCACACAATGTTCAAATCGAAAAATATAGCGTTTAAAAATTAGAACCCCTCTTTAAAAAACATGCAAATCACGTGAAAATTACCCCTAAATAGAGCAATCTATTATTCATGGTAATATAAAATATAATATAAAATTTTTGTCGTAAATAAAATTATTTTGATAAAAAGATAATCAGCAATTTTCCAAACGCGTTGATTTTTTTTCTTTTTTTTTTGGGGGGGGGGGGGTGTTGTAAATTATTTTGGCATCTTATTTGTCATTCTCTCCCTGAGTTGTAGTAAAACTGTGGAAAAATAACATTAATTGCTTGAAAATAAGAATTACTGTGATGTTATTAATCTACGTTCTTTTCAATCCATTTATTGTTATTATGGAAAAATTTTGTTATTTGGTTTTATATTAGAATTGGTGAAATTGCAACCTTTTTTTCTATAGAGATGTATTCGGTTTTGGTATTTTTTGTGATTAACGGAAGCCAAAAGAGGCCATAAAATAAAAAAAAAACATCTAGAGATAAAATTATATTTATGTTAAAAATTAAAATATTTGAGGCAAAAAAAATAATGTATGGGTTAAATATAAATATAATGGGATAAAATTATTACTTTCTGTATCAAATAATTAAAGCTATTGTGTACAAAAAATAATATCTAGTTACAAAAAAAATATATGGGTCTAAAATAATATTTGTGGTATCAAAAAATAAATTTTCAGTGAAAAAAAAAAAATTTGTTTTGGTACCTTAAAAATATTTTTGGGGAAAATATTTATTTTGTACAAAAAAATAGTATCTAGTTACAAAAAAAAATATGGGTTAAAAATAATATTTTTGGTATCAAAAAATAAATTTTCAGAAAAAATTTTTTTTGGGGTACCAAAAATTTTTTGGGGAATAAAATTTTGTTTTGCTGTAAACTGATTTTTAGGAAAGAAAAAATCATCAGTATTTCAGTAGACTGAAGCAGTCCTCTGGAGATGGTACCTAGACCTACCTGATTCAGACCTTCTTTCCAATGACATTCAAGTTATATGTATATTATATACGGTCATACTTCATAATCTATAATGGGATTTGGCCTATAACTAAGCATTATCCAACGCGTTATGCATAAAATTGGACATTGATTTACATAAGCTCAAAATAAGTAACAAGCGCTAAAGATACGCTTTGCAAGCGGTTCATACGCGTGTATAAATTGAAGATGGGGCAGTTTTTAGAAAGTTATTTATACGTTATAAAAACGGAGATGTGGCACGATTTCAGTGAAACAGCCATCTATCCTGCGTCCATAATGGCGCTTTTACACTACAACGTGTTATACTGTATACAACGTGTAGGATAATTTATTCCGGCGCGTGAAAAGTCCAAGACGCTGGTACACGCTGAAGTTGAATCATCTATTTATGGATGTATGGTCCTTGTAACACTTAACAATTCAACATTTCAAAAAGTTATTATAGTTTACATTTTTTAATTTTTAATCAAAGTTTTAAGATATATTAAAATTCTAAAATTTTGAAAATTTGAAAATTTCACTAAAATATCAAAATTTTAAAATTCGTAAAGTCGTTTTAAAATTTAGTATTTTAGATATTTAATCAAAATTTAAAAATTATAAAAAGAACATACAGTTTTAAATTTTTCGATTTTTGGAAAGTTTGATATTTTAAGTTTTTAATTAAAATATTAAAATAAAGACTTTCCTAAAACAGTGATAATCTTTTTACGATTGCGTTTTCTAGTTTTCAGAGGGCTTTCAATGCAACAAATACAAAGTATAACTGAGGGGCAGTATGATACGACCACAACATGTCGACAACAGAAGACTACAAATAAATGTGCTTGCCACAAAAACGTGTTTGACACAGTATTATGTTTGCCACAATAATGTATTTGACAAAGTAGAATACTGACAATAATCCATTGAGATGTATAAACTTTAACTATTTCGGCCAACTGTATCTCAAAAATGGTAACAGACAGAAAAAAATCGGCTGCAGGAATTCTGAAAGCTCTCGTTGAGAGGAATCCAATGAAAAAATCTCATCTAAATTGGACAAAAAAATAAAATTTTACACACCCTTGAAATGGCGTACTTGGCCCTTTTGGCACCTTGTATCTCAAAAACGGTAAGAGATACAAAAAATCGGCTAAGCTAATCTAAAATATCTCATTGAGAGGAATCCAATGAAAAAAAAATCCAATCAAAATTGGATGAAAAACGAAAATTTTACTCCCTTGAAAGTTGCGTTTTTTGGCCCTTTTTGGCACCTTGTATCTCAAAACGGTAAGAGATACAAAAAATCGGCTAACCTAATCTAAAAGCTCTCACTGAGAGGAATCCAATGAGAAAATACCCAATCAAAATTAGAAGAAAAATGAAAATTTTATATACCCTTGAAAGTGGCGTTTTGGCCCTTTTGGCACCTTGTATCTCGAAAACGGCAAAAATAAAAAAAAACGGCTAACATAATCTGAAAGCTCTCATTGAGAGAGATCCAATGAGAAAAAAAAAAAATGCCGTCAAAATTGGATGAAAAAATGAAATTTTATGTGGCCCAAAAAATCTCGTTTTGGTCCCTTTGGCCCCTTTTATCTCAAAAACGGTAAGAGATAGAAAAAATATGTTGCATAAATCTGAAAACTCCCACTAGGGGAATCTAATGAAAAAAATCCCATCAAAATATGATGAAAAATAAAAAAACTTATATCACCTGGAAATAAGCTCTTTTAGCCCTTTTCGCCCCTTTTATCTGGAAAACGGTAAACGATATGAAAAAATGTTTGGAGAGGGTTTTGTTACATTTTTTCCACGGAATCCTATGGAAAAAAAAATCATTAGAATCAGACGAACAAATAAAAAAGTTTTAGAATTTCGGGCGTGACCGTTTTTGCCCCGTTGAAGAGACATGCGGGAGGGGTCTTTTCTATAAGATGTTTTGCAAGATTTTCAATAAAGGAAACCTCATCAAAATCGGATGCAAAATGATAAAATAATTTTTAAAAAATTGTAAAAACCTCCTTTGGCCCCTCCCAAATAAAGGGTATGGGCTGGAACTTCCAAAATCATTACCAACCTTTATTTAGTTCCAACAATCAATGTCACAAAATATCAGAAGAATCAGTTCACTGTAAGAAGAATTATCGAGCGGAAACCTTCCTGTCTACAGATGCAAACGCCGACGACAGCATCGTACCATAATACGACCGCAAAATTTGTGCGGTCGTATAAAAAGAGGATATATGGCGTAAATAAGTGCAAGAGAACTTAAGAATCTAGAGGTCTTCAAAAAACCTTCAACAAGGTTGGAAGCCCACTCCTAGTGACGAGCATTAGATTGCCCTACTAAAACGTGTTTACATAAAATCAGACAATTCAATATAGATCTAATGCAGTGACATAGAAATAAAACAATGTGAAAGCACGACTCCTGATTTCAGACAGGTGCATGAAACATGTGATGGGTTTCAACTAAGTAGAATGTCAGCATTTCTATTCATTAAGTTGCCATTCTNGGGGGGGGGGGGTCAAGGATAGACATATGCATAAGTTTTCAGTACATAATGACGCATTTCGTAATAACAGTGGTTTTATTCTATAAATCATTTGATGAAATTAAAACAAACACATAATAAGATTTTTTAGGGCGTAAGAGAAATATAGTCGCGAGAGAACTGTCGACTCAAAAATAGAAATAAACATTGGTTATTTGCTATATATTTATAAGTTAAAAAAATATATTGGACAGGAAGTATACGATTGAGTACGGTGGCCAGTTGGTTACCCGACGCGATCGTATACTTCCTGTGCAATATGAAGACTTTTGACTTATAAATATATAGCAAATATTCAATGCTTATTTCTATTTTTACTTGGGTAAGAAGTATACGATTGGGTCCGGTGATCATCTGTCCAAATTTTTTTGCACATTTCTGTTTTTCTCCAAAACCTCTCAAGTTTGATAAAAAACTAGCAAAAATAGACTGATCCTTGAGAAAATTTTCTCTGCAAATGTAGTTTTTAGGGAATGGGGCGGATGTGCAGGGAGCACAGCCGCGCTACATTAAGGTTGTTGTATAAATTATCTTGAATTAAAAATCTTGAATATTTAAGCAACTTCAAAGTTCCTTGCGTTGATTTAGTTTTTGTTGTTTGTCTTTTTTTGTCTTTTTTGTCTTTTTTTTTGGGGGGGGGGGTGTCTTCGTTTACTTTTCAACAGTATTAATTAAGATTGAATATTTTGGTTGATATTTAATATAAATGAAAAACGGATGATCCAAATGATCCTGCAAATTATAGAGGCATAACTATAACTAGTACCATTGGTAAATTATTTAATAATATTCTTAATAATAGACTAGACATTTTTTTTTGAAAAAGCACAATCTTATTCACAACTCACAAATGGGATTTACTAAACATGCACGAACTGCTGATCATGTATTTATTTTGAAAACTTTAATAGATAAGTATTGTAACACTAAAGAAGGTAGACTTTATACATGCTTTATCGATTTCCGAAGAGCGTTTGATAGTGTCATTCACACAGGTATGAAGCTGAAATTGTGGTACATATTTTTTATAATATTATTGATGCTATGTTAAGAATTCTCAGCCATGTGTTGAAGTTGGAAATTCTATAACAAATTATTTTTTAATCAATATTGGTGTTAGACGAGGGGATAATTTAATCCCTTTTTTATTCAAAATTTTCATTTATGACTTTCCATCATATCTTGAGAATTGTATAGATACTGTTACTCTTCATTGTGAAAAGTTAAATTGTTTAATGTATGCAGATGACATAGTAATAATGTCAACCTCTGCTGAAGGTTTACAACAAAGGATTTCCAAATTAGAAAAATATTGTAGTGATTGGTGTTTAAAAGTTAATATAAAAAAAACAAAAAATATAATTTTCAATAAAGCAGGCAGGAACAATCAGTCCAGATTTACATTTCAGAAAAACAATATTGAATGTGTATCTTCTTATAAATATTTGGATACTTATTTTTCTACATCTGGGAACTTCAGCATTGGCAGAATTGATCTTTATAACAAAGCTCTTGAAGCATTTTATAAATTGAAAAAAAGATTTTTTGAATCTAATGCCTGGTATTAAAACTAGTGTCCACCTTTTTTATCATACTTTAAACCAATTCTTTCGTATAATTCTGAAGTATGGGGTGGTTATCCAGCTTCATTTAATAAACTAAATTCATCCCCGTTTGATCCAGATAGTCTTTATAAATTATTTCAGCGTGAAAAGCTTCACACAAAATTCTTAAAATGTATTCTTGGTGTGCACAAGAAAAGTGTGAATTTTGCTGTATTGGCAGAGTTAGGAAGGTTTCCTATGCATTATGATATATTGAAGTCACTCATCAATTATTGGTATAGACTTGAAAATCTTAATGGCTCACTCAAAGATATCTATGTAGTAAATCTATACATTTTAATAAAAAATTATCATGGTACTCATTAGTTGACAAAGCACTAAATTATTTTGGTAGTGGACAGCATTATAAAGATTTAAGTCCATATAAATTAAAGAAGATTCTTATAAAAATAATTCATAATAAGTACATTGAAAACTGGTATAATACCCTAAATAAACTTATGCACTTATTTTAAATTAAAACAGTATTTTGGTTTGGAAAATTACTTAACTGCTATTAAAAATCATGATATTAGAAGATCTATGTGAAAATTATGCATTTAAGTTACAAGTTAATGATTGAAGTTGGTAGTTATTCAAATATTCCTAGAAACCAGCGGTTTTGTAATCAATGCAATGCTGGGTCTATTGGAAATATGATTCATTTTTTAATGCACTGTGAAAAATTTTCTAATGAAAGAGAATCCGGCATTTTTTGAAAGGTTTATTTATACGAAAGCCTGTTGAGCACACATTCGTAGGTAAGAAATATTAACTTCGAGTTATAACGCGAAACTTTCGCGTAATAACGCAAAACTTTCGCGTAATAACGCGAAACTTTCGCGAATTAACGCGAATCTTTCGCGAATTAACGCGAAACATTCGCGTAATAACGCAAAACTTTCGCGTTATAACGCGAAACTTTCTCGTAATAACGCGAAACTTTCGCGTTATAACGCGAAACGTATTATTAAAGGCAATGCACTGTTTCTTTAAAATAAGGTCTTTCCTCCTCTTTCCTGTGGTTCTGATTATTATTAAGGTCTTTTCCGATACTTCGGAAAGTGCTTTTATTTATTTTTAAGATTCTTATTGTTATTTAAGGGATTTCCCTTTCAGAAGGAAATCCATCACTGTATTTCCTCTGATTTTTATTATTATTAATCCTTTTCTTTTTTGCCGTTTTCAAAATACTTTCTCCTGTGCAATTCCCGACATATCATTTTAACATTAAATACTACTGACCGGTCATAGATGCACGTTTCAAAAATCGATGTGAAAAAACCTAAAAAGCTCGGCAACGGTAAGTCAAACAGACGTGGGGTTTTTGTTAAAGGGTCCCTGATGAATGGACTCAAATTTTAGGTCAAGGTCAGAGGTCAAGATCATCAACAAAATTATGAAAAATATACTTTTAAGGTATTTTTGAGCCATTTAAATATTTTTCAATGTTTCTGCAACGGTATTTGTAAGTAATTGACAAAACCGGAAGTTCCCTATTTTTTTTTAGCGATCTACAGTAATGTTTGACGTTTTAAGCCAATTTAGACAAAGGATACTTATAAATATATATCTGATATGAAAGCGTAAAAAAATTTGATTGCAACTGACATGACGTTCTAAGATGTTTTTTCTTTTTATAATACTAATTGTAAAAATCAGGAAAGACCTATCATTTGTTCACAGAACGACTGAAGAGTTTTTATTCACTATGTGTCGCCTTATTACGAGAAAGTTTCGCGTTATTACGCGAATATTTCGCGTGTTACTTTGCGAAAGTTTCGCGTTATTACGCGAAAGTTTCGCGTTAATTCCCGAGAGTTTCACGTTATTACGCGAAAGTTTCGCGTTATAACGCGAAATTAATTTTTTCTCTACCTACGAATTTGAGCTCAATAGGCTTTCGTATATTTATTTACTGACTTCAGAAAATATACCAGTTTTAAATACAGTTGGGAAATACATTTTGAATAACCTTATACAATTATTGACTTTGCTCTAGGTGCTACTGGGATTTTTCAACCTGAAAAAAAGTTATATTCACCGAGCTGAAAGCGAGGTGAATTTTGCTTTTTTGAGGGTTGATAAATCCCTGTAGCAACCTATTCAAAGTCTATAATTGTTTTATTATATGATTATACATAGAGACAGTATTACCGTCAATCAATGAGAAATTGAAATTCTGTTTCATTTCCTTTTCTGTTTTGTAAATTCATTCTTTTGAAGATACTTACGATTTACATTGTATAAATAAAATTAATTTGCGTCTCAAATTAAGAAAAAGAGGAAAATAAAAATAAATTTAAGAAATTTATTTAATAAGGATGTTTTATCCTAAATTACGTTGACTATGGAAATCTGGAATTTTTATTTCTATTTTTAGCCCATTGTAGGTTGACGTGACGTTCCAGACAACCTGTGTGCTATTTATAGTCCGTTTCAGGTTGACATAAGATTCCATACAGCCTATGAGCTATTTATAGCCCATTTTAGGTTGACATGATACATACTCATTACTTTTCAAGCTGTTTTCAGCCAATCAGAAAACAGATAAAATACATTATTATATAGAGGACGGTGAAAGATTGAAATTTCTCAGTGAAAGAAAAGTGATAATTAACTGTGAAATTATTTTCCATAATTTCACTCCAGGAAGTGACGTCACAAAACACGTCGTCAACGTTGTTGCTAAGTAAACATCTCTGCGGATTAACACGGAAAACGTAGTTCATGAAAAGAATCTTAAATCAAACCATTAATTATGAGAGAACTGATCTATATAATAAAAACAATAACTTATCCTAGATTCTGATTATCGAAAATATTCAACTCATGATCGAAAAACACTGTAATTCACTCATGCGCTGCGCGCATTCGTGAATTACTGCGTTGTTCGATCATTCGTTGAATATTTTGCGATAATCAGAATCTCGGATTAGTTATAGTATAAATAATGTAATAACTGTAATTAACAATTCCGAATTTCTATGTTTTGTAATTGACGTTTAGATCCTCTCAATCAATATTCTTTCTCTTTATATACACGTTTGTAACTGTTGTAATTTTCATGTTGCCCCTTGAGGGCCCTTGATTGGCAATAAAATAAGTTTGTGTTTATTTTCATATATATGGAAGCGATTTGACAAACGCACTGATTTTTATTGTAGGTAATGAATATGAAAATGTGGCATGATTGTCAAACTTCCACAGGTCACCTTGCGGCCTTCAACAATGGACCAAAATCCATACCTAAAAGTATACTGTAAAAGGCCAAAAAATTAAATGTGAAACGTTCACAAAAACTATTTCTGCCCGAATTGATAAACGAACAATAATAAACAAGTAAAAACAACTAGCGTCGGAGCTAGTGTCGGACAGCTTCACACTTGTCTTAGTTAAGTACATGCTTTCTTCCACTGAACTCCCCTCTCAATGGAATCCACTTCCTTCATTTTTTTAATTCAAAAGATGCTCATTTCTATACTATACCTGCCTATTGCTTCTCAAACTCGCGTTTTGTGTCTTCCTAATCCGCGACTTCAGGCTCTTATAAAACCGAGCCCCAAAGGCTGAATGACATGCATGTACTATGTTTGATTACTGTTGTTAAGACCTTATTGATCAGCCATTTTTTTCTTAGTTTCTGGTTAAACTAGGGGTGGTTCTCTAGCAGAATATAACCGAGTAAGCAAACAAATTTGGACGGATGGTCACCGGATAAATTGTATATCTCCTGTCGAATATGGACTGGTAAATATATTGGAAATGTCCCATGCCGTTTTTAATTGCAATACAAAAAAAAAAACAGTTTTCTCTTAGCCACTTTTCTCAAGAACAGTTCGCCTATTTTCTAAGAACTCGCGTTGTAGGTGTATTTGAATTTAATTAAAGTGTCTATAAAATACAAATCTTTTATTATTCTGAATTGCGTCCCTAATATATTGGAAACTTAAGCCTCCGCAAGTATATACCCTAACCGTTCGACCGGAATTCGATTGGCATCTTCATGATTTGCGATGCAGACTTTCTTATTCATTGAACTCTACCGCATGTTTCATGTGTCTGTCCTAAGTCAGTTGTGGAGGTCGTTGGTTGGTCCATATTCTTTCTTTTGGTATTTTTATGTTATTACATTTAGACAAGATTTTTCTGATATAATGCATACACATTTTATAGATTTGGGGCAATTAAGAGTGCATCACAAGCAGTTTGATTCTACCCCTGTTGAAGGCCTTGTGAAGACCTTTAAGAACATCTCTTGGTTCTAAAAATTGTATTTCGTAGATACAGATACATGTAGTCCCCTTGACATTTATCCCATATCTTCTCTTTTATATTTTATATGTTGTATCAAAAGCGCTCTGCAAACTTGCAAACGCAATAGTGATAAAGATTCCCACTTTTTTACACAAGTCTTTATTTTAATATTTTGACCAAAAACTTAAAATATCAAACTTTCAAAAACCGAAATAATTAAAACTGTATATTCATTTTATGATTTTTAAATTTTGACTAAATATCTAAAATATTAAATTTCAAAACAACTTCACGAGTTTTAATATTTTGATATTTTAGTGAAATTTTTAAATTTTCAATTTTTTTTTTAGAATTTTAATATTTTAAAACTTTGATGAAAAATTAAAAAAATGTAAAATTTTAAAACTTTTTGAAATGTTAGATTGTTAAGTGTTACACGGACCATGTATACATAGCGTTATGCTAACGAATGCACTCATTCTAAGCTTCAAGATTACATATACAATCGTATGAGAGCGTGTACCAAGCGTATTTTTACCAACGAATGTTTAACTAATAGGAATTTACTAATCAACATGCTGCTCCAACAGGGATCTGAGGAAGAAAGGTTGGAATCGACGTTTACAAAATTTTACGGACACCATCCTGAATTGATGGACCGATTTGGACTATCCATATCTAAACTTGGAGCAGACTTATTTCCGTGGCCGTCCTTAGACACTGCATTTATTTAAATGTCGTTCTGTCTCCATTATATACCGACCTTTTGGGATTTATGGTGAGTCGCATGATGGATGATGCATGCATATCAGAAACTGACTTGTAACTATGCCCATTGGACTTTGGTATACTAATTTTTTTATATTAATTATATTTTTTTTTGTATCTGTGCATATCATGTTGCATAATTCTGCATTGTGAGCAAAAGCCAAACTTTTGTAAATAATGTGCTCTGTTAAATGGTATTTCGCATTTCTTGTATTGTAGTCTCTGTGAAATGTTATTTTGTGGTGCAAAAGTGTGAACAGGAAATAACATTTCACACAGTGCACCAATACAAGAAACACGAAACATCATTTCATATAGAGTACAGTGTTTACACAGTTTACCATCATTGCATACGGATAAGCAACATCAAGTTTAATTTAGAAAAGGTTCGTTACAGATCAGGAAGACCTAGGGTAACATCTCTAGCCGAAATTTACCCGCATTTTTAGCATGTACGTTGCATCTTATGATGATTGAGCACCACCAAAACACCGATACGATCCCATATAGATTAATAAACATGCGCCGTCAGGCCAGGTATAGTAGAATACCTTGTTCCTGAGTAGGACAACATTTCTTGAAGAAAATCCGGTTGTATGCGACCTTTATCATGAGCTTTTTCGTTCTGCAGGTACTTTCCATGTGGGTTGGTTGAATTTCATTGTTGGTCTAATATTGCTTCTAGGTTTTTTGTGGATTTCAGTTGGTTTACCACTGTTTCTTGACCGGGAGGGGTTGGATCCGTCAAAACATGTTTTATTAAAGCTAAGAAAAATGATCATGAGCCTGTCCTAAGTTATACATACTATTAGTTGGTCTTAATTGTCTTTTTATCACTCTTTTAATTGTGCATTATTGCAGTAACATATTGGAGTACAATTTTACTTGTACATGTTATGATTATATGAGCTTCTCAAACATTATTGAGCTTACTATTAGTTGGTCTTAATTGTCTTTTTATCACTCTTTTAATTGTGCATTATTGCAGTAACATATTGGAGTACAATTTTACTTGTACATGTTATGATTATATGAGCTTCTCAAACATTATTGAGCTTGCGAACCCAAAGATTAAAAATGTTTATCTTGTTTCTACTGGGATGCAGTTTAGTCCCCTAAACAATTCAATACAGAGTTTCAACATTAGTTTATCATATCACTACATATATACCAAACTCTCATCGCATCTCAATGCATCGACTCATTCATTGACCTCTTTCATTAACCGTCTCGTGTTCTTGTTGCAACGTATCCATTGTAAGGTAGTGTTTGTGAACCTCTTATCAATAAGAATGAGGATTTTTTTTACCTCTGTTGGTAGTTGACACGCTTTCTGTAAGCTTTGAACACATGCAGTGCCTTGAGCAAGCGTCTCTCGTTAGTTACAATAAAGTTAGATGTACGTGCATTAAATTAGGAATATAAAGTTACACATACAATGTATGCTACTATAATGACCAACTTATTGCCAACGTATTTGGACGTGTGAATAACTTAAATATTTAGTTTCCGATAACTTACATGTAACGTATTTCTAACGTTTGTCTTACTGATATGTAATACGTCGGCATACTATTACGCTGAAAATTTTATGCGTGCACAAAATTTTGGCACGCATTCAGTGTTCAATAACTTCTATGAACGCAATTTTAGCATATCTGTAACTTGTTTAAAACTTATCCATAACGTTTTCAGCGTACGTTAAAGTCACTTTCAGTTCCTTTAGAAATTCGCTTTTTAGCTCACCTCACGAAGTGAGGGGGGGGGGGGGCTTATGTGATACACCTAGCGTCGGCGTCGGCGTCGGCGTCCGCGTCCGGTTAGGAAGAATGGTTAAGGTACATTCCTGCTTACTGACATGCCCCACATCAACCGTATTGGTATGCCTGATGCATTTTGGGTTGACCACTAGAATGCATACTTGGGATGCTGTCTCTGATCTACATTTTACGCATGAGCGACTTGGTTAGGTAGAATGGTTAAAGTCCATTCCCGCTTACTGACATGGTCCAAATCAACCATACTGTCTTGTATGATGCACTTTGGGATGACAACAACAATGCATGCTTCGGGTGCTGTCTCTGACCTACATCTTACGCATGAGCGACTCGGTTAGGTAGAATGGTTAAAGTCCATTCCCGCATACTGACATGGCCCACATCAACCATACCGTTATGTATAATGCATTTTGAATGACAACAACAATGCATGCTTCGGATGCTGTCTCTGACCTACAATTAATGCATGAGCGACTTGGTTAGGTAGAATTGTTGAAGTCCATTCCCGCTAACTGACATCACCCACCTCAACTATACTGGTATGTATGATGCATTTTGGGATGACAACAACAATGCATGCTTCGGATGCTGTCTCTGACCTATATTTTACGCATGGGTGACTTGGTTAGGTAGAATGGTTAAATTCCATTCCCGCTTACTGACATGGCCCACATCAACCATACTGGTATGTATGATGCATTTTGGGATGACAACAACAATGCATGCTTCGGATGCTGTCTCTGACCTACATTATACGCGTGAGTGACTTTGTTAGGTAGAATGGTTTAAAGTCCATTCCCGCTTACTGATATGCCCCACATCAACCATATTTGTATTTATGATGCATTTTGGGATGGCAGATGCAATGAATGCTTTGAATGCAGTCCGTGACATTAGTTTTACATATGAATAAATCTGTTAGCAAAATAATAATAGTCAATTCCTGTTTACCGACATGTTTAATTTGTGACAATGCTGTGCAACGTTTAATTTGTGACAATGCTGTGCAACGAGGTGAGCTTTGCAGGCTGTGCCTGCTTTCTATGTTTTCGTCTAGCAATAAAACGAATGGATGAAATCATTTGATTTTTGTATGGTAATATATTTCAGTAATACACTCCTAAGTCCAGTTGAATTTATAATAATTTTGCGTAGTTTTCAAAATGATTGAATTTAAAATTTTTGACATTATATTTGAATGGGGCTTAGTTCAAGGCTGTCATTCGGTTACGCCGATAAAAATGATCGTGAGGGATTTGTAACGGCGGTTTAGTCTTGAGACCGGATCGTGAGGGATTTGGTGACACCATCGTGAGGGATAAAATTGACAATTATTTTTAAAAAACTTGATATTTTGAAAAACGAGAGAAATTACTGGGAAAAAGAAATGTTTCTGTCAAAATGATTATTATCAGACTATCGCTTAGGACAAAAAAATATTTAAAAGGTACAACATGCTGCTCAGAATTACAAAAGGCGACGTTGAACCCTACTGACTTTTTGAAGAATCTTAGCATATTTTTTGCTCTTTTTGGAAAAAAGCCTTTGTTCGGTGTTCAATTTTCTGCTACAACGTATATTCTTTATGATTTTGTGCATTTTCATCCAAAAATGATCGTGAGGGATGAAGTGACGAAATTTATGATCGTTAAGGATTAAGCTTAACCATTATTGTAAGAAGAGAAATTTGTTTTTTTTTTTCTACCCTTTTCATTTTTGTATATGTGCGTGTCTTTATTTTTTCTTTGATGTGCCGTGCTCATGTTATGTCTTTTCCAATGTTGCCATTGTCCTTGGATTGTTCGTTTAAGACTGACGGTTCGGTTCCCACTTAATATATTCAGCAATATTACGATGGTATCAAAAAACACATTAAACAATGTTTAAGTATTATCAAAAGTGCAGTAGTGTTTATTGATGCATTATTCTTGTTACCGTGGGAAGCATATGAATATGTATATTCACTATTGAATCAAATTGTCGGATTCCTTAATTCATGTCTTCATCTTTGGTCTCAAAAAAAGATTTAAACTTAATGTTTCCAATTAATTCAAATGAAATTCGACTGACCTAGAATGCTGGAAAAGCTCTCAAAGGGACCTGCATAACATACTTTTAACTAAGAAAAAATGTTTATCAGCATATCACTGAAATTTGTATTGTGCGCGTGATTCATGTAAGCTCTATATACATTTCAGTTATGGTGTAATTGTGCTTGAGAGAATTTCTCATATGGATGCACTAGCATATCTTAAATTTTGACATTTTTGTTATCTTTTTAGTATGAAATTATTATTTTGACCACCTGTTTGTTGTGCCCACATCTCATGATTTTATTATGCAAAGTTTTCTTATTTTTGACTCGATGAGTGCCCTGTGTCACCTGATGTCACTCTGTTTTTTGAGAGTTCACACTGTTAGTGCTTTAGTTTTTTTGTGTTGTATATGTAGTGGTTGTGTGTTTTGTGGGCATGTAGTGTCTTTGGTCTTCCGTCTTCTGGTTCTTGATTTTGCCTTCTCTCTGGACTTTGATTTGTGTAAACTTGTGCTTTGTTTCTTCGGTATTCTACTGCCGTTGTTTTGTTTAAGTGTTGTGATTGTCTTCTGCTATTATTTTGTCGTCCAACGGATGACAGCGATTGTACACTTTGCCAGTTAATTTTGTTTGTTGACAACACCGCATTCATGAATGATTAGCATGGTTGTAGCGTTGCTATCAGGCGCGGATCCAGGCAATTCGAAAAGGGAGGGTTCCAAATAGAAGTGAAAGAAAATATCGCGAAATTTTTTTTGGGGTTTTCTTAGTAAAACACTAGAATATTCATAAAAAATACATGATTGCCAAGAAAAAAGGGGGGTTCCAACCCCCGGATCCCCCCCTTTGGATCCAACAATGGCTATGAATTCCACTCAAGCGGTGCTAGGGGCCGTCTTGAACTTACTATGAGGTATGATCAAAGCTCAATGTTCAAGGTCTTATGGTTATTTCAAGATGAAGAACAACAATAAAAGCTTTGTTCCATTGCTTTATTTCAACATGTATTTGTAGAGATTTGTCTCATATGCATTTACTCCGTATCCCTTCATTTCTTATTTCAAGTCTCAATTTTATTTTTCTTAAGGCACACTAACCTTCCTTGGATAGAAAATAACACATAAAATCAACATTTAAATCTAAAAATCTTATTTTTATTAGGCTTAAACACTGAAAGAAATGCGAGAATGAGTCTTTGATGCTGTTTAGTGTAAAATGAAATAACATATGGTATTAAAATAGGGAGAAGACACTAGTTTCTAAAAATGGCCATGAAAATAATAAACAAAAAACACGTGTGCACAAAAATAACCGTGTGTCATCCCCATTTTTTGTCGAACTTTAAGGGTATGGTAGGCAATTCTCGATAAACTACATTTCTGCATATAAGGAGACATTGTACAAAATGTTAGAGAAAAATCATGCACATCAAAAGGAAGAAGAATTTTGAAAAATCTCCATATACAGAATTACAATTTATTGTAATTTTACTCTTTATTCAGCTTTTTTCTGTGCTTTGCCTAGACTGGAAATATTGCTTATGTGTATTTAATCCATGTCACTCTGTTTTATAATTCACCGGTGAAAAATGATTTGAAATATAAAGACAAAAGTTCAAATTTTAGAGTCGACTTCCCCTTTGACAGTTTGATTTGTTACTTAAACATTTTTTTTACGGAATTTGACTTCTACCGGACGTGACATGTTCAACACGGCGTGTGTTTTATAAGAAACAGGAGATGCTTACTCTACCGGTGCATTTGACTTTGGTATTATGAACTGATTTATGTCAAATGTTCTATTTTCAATGTTTTGCGAAATAATTTTTTTTCTTGATTTGGGGATCATGCATAATCTTAGAACGGTCTTTATAAATTTAAAGCTATTGTCTTGGAAAGGGAGGTTCAGTCTAAATTTAATTACCCCGAGGCCTGGTCTCAACCTTTGTTTTTGTTTGGGTACACGTCAGTGTTATACATATATTTGTGTCTTCATTTTTCTCTTTTTGTTTTAAAAATTGTTGTCTTTGTAGAACTGATTTTGCTATGTGTTTGGACTAATCACTTGGATTGACGGTTTGGATGCCCATTTACCTCAAAGAAGGTATCTTTTTGTTGATTTTTTTTTTAAAATAAGTAGCTGATTTTAAGAAACTGATCTTTTTAATTACAAACCAAACATTAATTTTCCTCCTTTTCTGTTTAAACAATTAACATCATTTGAAAGACCGAGTTTATGTGATATTGCAAAACACAGAGTGCCAATTAAAAAAAAACAGCTTAGGACAAATATTCGTTGTCTTTCGATAGGGGATTTTTCAAATATTCACTAGCTATCGGGCCATTTCTGGACTTTGAAATTCCCTAGTTATGAGTACTATCAACAGGTCACCATGGTAAGGCATTGGTTTAGGTACACAAATCGAAAGCCAAAGAACCGTCTAAGGAACAAGGTATTCAAAGGGAGCTTTGACATTTTCCAATGATTTTAATTATGGTAAATCTGATCTTATAGTCGAGACAGCGTAAAGCGTTGTCTACTGGGAGCGCGAAACTCTCGGGGAAAAGAACGTAACCATCCATCATGATAAATGCATCGACATTGTGATCATAGATACCTATTGATGGCCCTGGATGGCCATTTCGAATTAATTCCTCGTCCGCAGAGCAGTGTCAGAGGATATATATATATGTTCAATAGGACCAAGGTATTTTGGCGATTGACAGATGCATATAATAATCTCATTATATATCCTTGATCTACATGAATAGATGAAGTCACACGTTGTATTGCAGTCGGCAATAATTAATGTACAGATAAAATCGTATATGTAAGCTATGGTGACATATAAATTTGTCGAAGGGTTCTTACTATCCCAGAGCACCATCTCATACTTGCCGTTTTTAGATTTCGTTCGTTCGTGTTTTTGGTTTTATTTACTTTTAATTTAGTTCTTTTTGCTTGCCTTTTTTCTTATATTTAGTTTACAATATATATAAAGACCTAACTTATTATGCATATTTGTGGTGTTATTATTTTTATTTGTTTTAACATTCTAAATCATTTTCCCTTATTTGAAACATCCGTTTTACTTTTTGGTGCCTGTTACGCTTTTTATTCCAATATAAGATGCTTGTTCGAACGTCAGTATTATTTGCAGACAGTGTTTCAAAACTCATCATATATTAATACATTCACAACCACAAACTTTTTATAATCTTAGCAAGCGGCTTATACTCCCCCACGATCATCCTTCATGATCATAAAAAGGTGTAACGTAATCCCTCACGATCTGAAATTGCACTTTTTTAGGAATAATCTTTTTTTGCTTGTATCTTGGAAATATATTTTGGGATACAAATTTGCACACACTATTGTAGTTGTGATTACTGTATGAACATACAAATAGATATCAACCAACTCTTTACAATCATGCAAAAATATGCCTTTGTTTACATTTTGTAGTCCTTGAAAATGTTGATGACGATGATGCCTTTTGTAAATGTGCAAAAACTGTAGACTTTTAAACTTTTATTTCGATACACTTCTATTAACTAAGTTAAACCATTTTGACAGACATAAATATTTAAGGGAATAACTGCGCTAATAAATAAATATATTAAAATGAAATGTTACCTTGTAAGATTTCTCTCGATAAACATCCCTCACGATGGTGTCACCAAATCCCTCACGATCTCTTCTCAATGCTTAACCGCCGTTGAAATCCCTCACGATCATTTTTATCGGCGTAACCGAATGACAGCCTTGAAGTTGTGTCCGTTAGCTTAGACTGGTTCACTTTTGGTTGTAACAGGATATCAAATCAAGTTTGTTTACATACAATAGCTCATCCGTCGTCTGATCGTTTGCGTGTACACATGTAACAATAGTAGGACAATGGACAATGACTTGGCAAAAAGTCAATAATATTAGTCATAAAACACCAAATAATAAACGTTCATATTGATTTCATAAGAAAAATATTTATTTCAAAGTATAACGTTTACGCATAAGCTTGCACGGGACATTTTTCGAATTTGTAAAGCAACTGAAACCGACTTTAGCGTGTTTGCCAAATTTATCACACGTCGGCGTAGGCTGGTGCTATACGTTGTAGTGTGACAGCAGCTTTAAAAAAGAAAATTCCGAAGTCTGAAAATTTTGTCCAATACGCTGGCATACGCTAAATTTAACGGCTCATTTCTTTGTGGACGTTTTGCCAACATACCCAATGATTTACCTATTCTTAACGTAAGAGTAACATTAAAAAAATTACTCTCAGCTTCAACATTACTTATACAAGCGTATACAAGCATATAACAGCGTGTGCAAAGCGTATTTTTACAGTTTGTCACTTGTATTAAACTTACACACAACGTTAAACCAACGGATGTCTGAAGTTGCTATCACACTACAACGTGAAGCTTTGGCGTGTACCGACGTACGAAGAATTGGACAAATACGTCAATTTTCATTGAATACGTTTTTGGTACGCTTATTACAAGGTATAAACACGCTTAAATACACTGATGTAAGTTATCATATGCTTATTGCATCTCCGGTTTTTGCATACCGTATTATGCCTAATAAACGTCCCGGATGCGGTACATTTCTCTGAAAAGGGGGCGTTTATTAACACAAGCAAAATGAAGTAAAAATTATATAATAATTAATAGGTAAATCGAATTAAAAGACTTTGATATTACACAGAATATAATTATTATGTGATATTAAAGGCACATTAGTCACAGACTCCGTTCAATAAGATTATTTTCATTAAATTATATATCATAACAAAGAAACTGTACTTTCAGTTCTGGTTTACGAGTATCAAAATTAGTATTTATGCTTGAAAAGGGGGAGGGGCGTTTAGTAGGGAAGGGGCGTTTATTAGGCATAATACGGTATATAGAATTTTAAGCGTATGTGAACGTATTATGTATACGCTATGTAATGTTGGATGGACGTTAAAGCAAATTATGGGTAAGTTATACATGCAAGTTATATATACGATGACAGACGCCAAAATAAATAGTTAATATGCTGGCATGTGCAGTGCCTGTGTAACATATGTCTAACCTGTAGACAACGAACCTATAACTTATCTGTAACTAATACTTGACGTTCAAAAAACGAAAACCTTTGCCAGACGACCTTAATACTTACACATCGTGTTTAAAGCACTCATTGAACACGTGCAACGTTTTAGAACTTACCGAGGGCGTATTCTCAAGTGCCAAGAAGCTCATATATTCATCTGTTTTGCACATATGAGTCCACCATCATTCTTGTAGGATAATTGCAGAAGTTAGCAAGCGTTGTTCATAATTTGAAATGGACAGTTTATAACACGATAATGTGCAATATCGCCCAATACCTTACGATTCAAGACCAGAGAACATTCGAAGAGAAAGGGTTTTCAGAGACCGCACAAATTCCATTCATATCTATGATGATTATGAACCAATTTAGAGGTTCCGATTTGACAGAATACGATTCTACATATAACCGTGAAAATATAAAGTTCAAAATATCGGAATTCAGCATTACCACCAGTATTGAAAGCTCGAATTGACATTCGAAATTTGATGGTTGTCTCCTACATAGGGTACCTAGGTATGTTCAGTATCCATTATATTAGTATTGAATGTCCAATATCAAAATAAGGGATACTGGACATTCGCTGTATACCTACGTACCCTATGTAGGAGGCAACCACCAAATTTCGATTGTCAAAAGAAACTGTAATGTCCACATAATGGATATCCACCATCATGCTAATTTCTAGTTGCTGTTTCTTCTAACATTGACCAATCACCAATTTTAAGAGTGATACATTCTGTATGCATTATGCCATAGTTATTTGCCTTGATATCTGTTTTATATTTTGGTAATGCAAAGCTCTTCAACTTCGTACTTTATTTGGTTCAGTTGTTTGGATTCGAGCGTCACTGACGAGTCTTGAATACACGAAATGCGTTTCTGGGTTTTCGAAGTAATACATACTAAAGTTTTCTAAGTTAAGTAAAAACTTAAGTACCTTTGTTCATATGGCTTAATATATTCCTCGGCTGAATAAATTCTTACTTGAAGAAAGACAAGTTAAAACGTTTTATGTTCACGGACACAGGTTATTGTTTCGATAAAAGAATTCAGACATAAGAAGCTAATAAATTCTAAAGTGGATAACCACTTTAAACTACTTTTGTATTTTGTATGAGATTTTCAGCGTCCGTCAATGTAGCTGTTACAAGCTTGTTAAACTTTTGAGGTACGTGATCTGTAAATTCACACACCTAACATATGAAAATTGGGATCATCAACCATGGACCAAAATTCATACCACAAAGTTAGCTGTTATGGCCCTACAGACATATTTAAGAAATTATTCACAAAAACGACAATCGACCTAATCTATTGAAAATTGAACAAAAACGAATAATGAAGAACAACAACTACCATTGGACTTCACGTTTCTTGCTTGGGACAGGCACATAAAGTATGTGGCGGGGTAAAAATAGTTAACGGGTGCTCAACTCTCCCTCTAACCTGGGACAGTGGTACAGCATCAAATGTTAGTTATTCATACTTCGAAATACATTGACAATAAATTGGTATGGATATTTGTGACATATTGAATAATGATTTGAATACCTTACTACTTACATGTATGGTGTAACGAACATGATATGATTATCAATACAAATAAATCAAAGGCTATATTGGTATTAATTGCAGTCAAATTAATAGGCTAGAAATTTTGGCAACCTCAGTTTTCGCCAATTTTTCAGCTAAACAATTGGCAAAGAAAAGTCGTAAATTTAACATAAAAAGGCCTCAAAAAAGTGTAGTGCACTTTTTAAAATGAACACATATGGTGTCGTGATTTTTTGGCATAGATGTACAAATCAAATCAAAAGCAGATCATTTGTACTGAATATAGAATTTGATACGGCTTTATAGTTTTCAGTCACAATTGCAATTTAAAGAACGAACGAGTGAAAATACAGTGAAAATACAGTATTTTCGGGAGATCCTCTTATATGTTTGATGAATGGTACTTTATATATCATGCTTTGAATCAGTACTTTGGTATCTTAAAAATACCTAAAAAAAGATAAAAATTAATTAGTTAATTATTTTTTGGTGGAGCCAGCTTAACATGGTTCCTCGTATATTTAATAATGATATATGGGTGAACTTCCGCGTAATAGTAATTGTTCTGAAAAAGGTAACAGTATGGACATTTTAGTAACACGAAAATTGCAACAGGAAGGACATTAAGCAAAAAAAAAAGTATATGTAATGTCTTGAATTTATTTGCTTCATTTCTTTAAAAGGAATTTATCAAACATTTCGGAAAACAAATTAAATCTTTTCACCAAAACAAATTAAATATATTTTACAACACGGACATACTGAAGATTGAGGTAACACGAATGATCATACTTGATAACAGTGAGGACATTAACATGAAAAATGATTAATAGGTTCTTACATGAGTCAAGATCGAAGATTGGGCTATCTTTCATAAGTTTGAGAAATTCAAGTCTTTACACGAGTGGAGCGTAGCCGAACGAGTGCAAAGAGTTTCTCACGCGAGTGAAAAATAGCCCAATCTTTGATCTTGAACGAGTGTTAGTACCTGTTTCTTCCTTGAATACAGATTTTGTTTGCTCGATTCTCCTAAAGTCGCTTGCATTTTTGCAAACTACTTACATTGTGTCGTCGAATTTCCATTTGCAATCGACTTGGATATGTTTAATGACGTTGCTCTATTTGAAAAGATTAATTTGTCCTCTGTCGATGGAAGATCGATTTCTGCCCATGGAAGATCGATGCACGTGAACCGATCCCCCATCGGTCATCTTCCACTGAAATAAGAATGCAAACAACAGTTTCGTATAAAATTCTAGGATTTTCCCAAAAGTTAATACGTCATATGCAGGGAATTCCACTATTTATAGATAATGTATGCTAAAAGTTGAATTTGTTTTGAAATTGAATGTTAGATATAAAGGGAAGGCAACTCCATAAACATGCAGATTTTAACCTTGCCAAAAAAACAACTTTTTCTGCCAGGTAATGTGGTACTTTTGGAAGCCGGCGATCGTACCCTGAAATGGCATGTTCCAGAATCAGCTGAATATGCTCTTCAAAATGCATGTAAGAAATTCCCCTTGAATTTTGGCGACAAATTTCCATTTCTTGTCTTAATTTGGCTTGGTTTGGATATTTTTTAGAGGGGGAGGGGAATTTTTTTCTTATTTGATGTAACATTTCTGGGAAAAAGCTAACATTTTCACAAAAAGGGTTAGGAAATTTGAAAAATTTGCAAGTTTTTGCTCTATTTGATGTACTTATGTCTATGACTTTTTAAAAAATCATATACACAGTTATGCACAGAGTAAAAAAATGCTCCTGACTTTGCGACGTTCCCTAAAGAACTGTGTTTTGCCCTCTAAGCCATTTACAGAAGAATAGCATAACGTCCACAAATGAAATGACGCGCTGAAATTATAAATCAACTTCAGCGTATGCCAGCGTACTGGACAAAATTTTCAGGCGTCGGAATAAGCTAACACGTAGTCTGAAAACGGCATTATGGATGCATGATGGTTGGATTGATGGCTGTTTCGTTGAAATAGTGCCGCATATCCGTTTTTATAACTTTTGCTTAACGTATAAGTAACTTTCTAAAAACTGATCCCCTCATCAATATTACTTATAAAAGCGTATGAGAGCAATTGCCAAGCGTATCTTTAGCGCTTGTCACTTATTATGAACAGCGTTAGACAAAAAATGTCAAATTTATGATTTAAGTGTTGGATAATGCTTGGTTATAGGATAAAGGCCGATTATGAAGTATGACCGTATGTAACTTGAATGTCATTGGAAAGAAGGTCTGAATCAGGTAAATCTATCTCAAGGTTAAGCCTGCTGAAATTACAGATGATTTTTTTTTCTTGCATAAAAGTTTATTTTACAGCAAAACAAAATGTCTCCATATATTTTTATGGTACAAAAAATTCACTGAAAAATTAATTTTTGATGCCAAAAATGTTATTTTTGACCAATATTTTTTTTTCTGTCACCAGATATTATTTTTTGTGCAAAATAAATTTTGTCCCAAAAATATTTTTCTGGTATCAAAAATATTTTTTGAACACTATATTTTTTCTGTTAATAAATAATTTTTTTTTGCAGAAAATTAATTGTGTGACCCGAAATATTTTCTAGTACCAAAAAATGTTTTTTTTTCACTAAAAATTTATTTTTTGATACCAAAAATAATATTCTAACCATATTTTTTAGTTACTAGATATTATATATGAAAAAGAAAGGAAATGGGGTAAATGTCAAGGAGACAACATCCCATATCCAGGTTAAAACGACCCAAAATAAAACATCTAGGGGTCACCATATGGTCTTCAACACAGTGAGGAACCTCACACCATATAGTAAGCCCTAAATGGCCCCGAAAAGGTAAAAAGGTGAATAAATCAATGGAAACAAACCACATCCAATAACCCAAATATCAAGAAACTAAAATTTTATAAGAAGACAAGGACAAGCCAATGACCAACATATTCCTGATTTGGGACAGGCGCAAAAATTGCGGTGGTTTTAAACTCGCCCTCCTGGATCCAAACCCTCCCCCTATGTGTGGTGAATGGCCAAAAATAAATACACAAAAAGACTTACAGTAAAAATCAAACTAGACAAAAGTCCTACTTATCAAGACGAGTACCCTTACAATGAAGTACATAAAACATGAAGACAACACACACAGGCACCATCCGGACAAATGCTCGCAGTCACTGATATTTAGCTAAGGACACAATTTCCGTTGACTATGATATCAAGCCTTCTTAAATATGAAATTTCAATTGAAATACTTCTAAATAGATTTGGTATAACAACATCATCAATTATAAAAGAAGAACATGATATTGTGCAATGCCAAATACTGCCAATATGAAAAAATTGTTTAAATTTAGTTATGGTTTAAAGTATTTAGGATATGATCAATATTTTTGCCAACAAAAACCAGAAGTAAAGATTTAACAACACAATGCTGTATTTATATCCTTTATGAATAAGTATGTTCAACGGATTAATAAGTTTGGAAGGATAATTTTTGAATTTATGCGCTTTGTAAATGATATTGCCATAGAAGTTTGGATGTGAAATGCCCTGATGTATAAAAGCCCTGCATGTAGAATCAAATTTTCTTAATAAGTCAATGTATATATGATAAAATTTAGAGAATGTTTTTATCAATTTATAATATCTAAACCCTTAATGCAGAAGTTTTTCAGTGAGACAAAGATTTCGGTCGTTGAAGTCAGAAACATTACTACAAACTCGTGCATATCGAACAAGTTGTGAAATGTAGACCCCGTAAGAAGGGGCTAACGGAACATCGCCGTCGAGATGGGGGAAATTGACTATAGAAATCATCCATTTTATCATAAACCTTAGTGTTTATCTTTCCTTGATTTATTGATATATCAAGATCAAGAAAAGGAGTATAATCACTGCTTTTATTGGATTCATTTAAAGTAAGTTCTGCAGGATAAATTTTATCTGTAAATTTAGAAAATTCAGGATTATTTAAAGCCAAAATATCGTCCAAATATCTATATGTATTGTTAAATTTATCCACTAAATGCTGATAAGAAGGGTCTTTTTGAATTTTTGCCATGAATTGTGACTCGTAGCAATAAAGAAATAAATCTGCTATGAGAGGTGCACAGTTGGTACCCATAGGAAAACCTATTTTTTGCTGATAGACTGTATCACCGAAAGAAGAAAATTTAATGCTTTTATCATATCCTGACAAGTCCAGTTGGTATATTTATCATGTTTGTTGTCACTGAAAAACGATTTAAATGTATTGCAACAAATGTACGTACATCCTGATTTTTTGAAGGACCATTTGATCAAATACGAACATTTCTCTTTGATGAGTGTATGCGGTAATGTAGTATATAGGTAAGAAAAATCATAGCTAACGTCGGAGATGTATGCTTCATTAACAGATCGAAGTCTCTCCAAAACTTCTACCGAATTTTTAACACTCCAAAAGTAGTTAATTCCACTGTATTCGTAACATTTGTTGCTAAAGTTGATGACGAGATTTTTTATTGTAGTAAGTGCACTTGTCAATAAAACAGAAATATGTGTAGTTGAACATTTACTATGTTTTTGTACAAAATAATAAATTTTGCGACCAAAAATATTATTTGGGTACCCAAAAAAAATATTTTTTCTGTGATTTTTTTTTTTTTTGATACCAAAAATATTATTTTTAACCATATTTTTTGTAACTAGATATTATGTTTTTGTACAGAATAATAAATTTTGTGACGAAAAATATTTTTTGTACCCTAAAAAATTTGTTTTCACTGAAAATTTATTTATTGATACCACAAAGATTATTTTTGACCCATATATTTTTTTTGTAACTAGATATTATTTTTTGTACACAATAGATTTAATTATTTGATACAGAAAGTAATAATTGTATCCCATTATATTTATATTTAACCCATAAATTATTTTTTTACCTCAAATATTTTAATTTTTAACATAAATATAATTTTATCTCTAGATATTATTTTTATTATATGGCCTCTTTTGGCTTTCGTAGTGATTTATTCTCTCTCGTAGAAAAAAAAAGAAAATAATGAAAACAAAATAAGCAACAAAACATCATAAAACATATATAAATTAACAAATTTATTTTATTCAAACTTCCGTTGTTTTTATGGAACAATTTGCAGTCAGCAAAAAAAAAATAAAAAAATAATGGCGTCAATTTTACTAAAATATTTTTCAGGATGTTTCAAGAGAAGTATTAGAGAAGTAGACAGATTTAGGTTAACTGAACATAATAGTAGTTCTTTTAAGTGCATATCTTTCTGCACACCTGTTTTTTCGGAACGGAAATATAAGTACATTGGAGTAACGGTAAGTGCTGATGATATTCTGAGTGCCAATGAAAACGCAACACTTAATTTATTAGATTTTTTGGGGGAAAAAATAACAATTTCGAACAAATGTAACTGCCAATTTACTTGTAATTACACAGGCTTAAAAAAAACAATTTTCCGCATGACTGATTTTTGGAACCACGCCACCCGCTATACATGGCACGAAATGCACAAAAATGGGGTTTTGGCGCAAATTTACTCATGTTTGGTTTTCTTTATTGCCCACTACAAAGCTTAACCCCGTGAAAACATTTTCCCATCTCAAAGTTTTGGGACTGGTTTTCATTTAATTCATGAATGATAGGGACTTTAAACATTCCCTTGGTTGTTTCTCAAAATGCCTTGGGTTCTTTCTCAAAATGCCTTGTTTTCCAAATAACAGATATTACTTTAACGTTTATCTTCTGTGATCCACCACGGGTCAGTTTGAAATTTTGTCAGCTTCTTTTGGAACCTTTCTTGAACATTTGAGCAAATTTTCAAATTTTTTTGATGTTAAGAATTGAAATTCTCAAAAATCGGAATTTTTACCCAAAAATTCAAAACATTGCCATTTTTGACAAATTTCAACTCGACACAACTTCCTGACCAAATTAAAACTATGAGACATTATTTCTTTAATTTTTCGTCAGTTTGATATGAAATGTTCAGAAAATTTGGAAATTTTGATTTTGATCACTTAATCAAACGTTGATGCTGTGGCAATTTTTCATGAGATGACTAAAAATGCATGGATGCAAAACTTTAAGCAGACACTTGGCTTAGTAATTTAGCAAAGAAAAATTCTTTAGCTCTAAAATATATCAGGTGTTGCGTTTTCATTGACGCTCAGTATAACTCAATGCACATGTTTGTCTAGATGCTCTCACGTGTTAGTGTACCTAAAAATATTCAAAATTAGATGAATTTCAGTACTTGTGATGATTTAAAGTTTATCGCCTTCTCAATTGTTATAATAAATTCAAATAGTTAAATATAATACTGTAGAAAAAATGTCGATCGACTCGTTAGTTTAATTAATGAAATTGTTGAAAGCATAGGAACATAATCAGGATAAGTGCATCACATATGCAAGATCACATGACGCTTCTGTATTGCTCACATACGGAAGTTAGAACCGAACCATCAGTCTAAAACGAACAATCCAAGGACAATGGCAACATCGAAAAAACACAAAGACATTAGCAAAGCACAGAAAAGAAAAATGAAGACACACACATAAACAACAGTGAATAACACTGACCCATTCAAAAACAAACCATGGGTGATATCAGGTGCACCGGAAGAGTAAACATTTCATGCTTTTTAGAAGACACCCGCCTGCTTAACATGCCAATTCCGATAGTAAAGTCAATACTGGTAGAGGAAAAACGAACTATAGTGGCAAAAAGAAAGATCTGAGGTCATCTGGGAAACAGATTTCCTATAGCAGTCTACAAGATCGTTAACCGTTATGTTGCCCGTTTAACTTCTGCAGTGATGACTTAATGATGACTTAAAGTTATACTTAACATACCCTTGCTTAAGTAGCCTATTTTTAATCAATTGAGCTCTATCAATGTATGCACCGTATCGACCATATGCCGTTGAGTAGGGGATAAGTTGGTAAATGTAAACTCCATATATCGTTGCTTGTGGAACGTTGTAACCATCGTTATGTTTACCTTCAGATATGCGGGAAAGGGATATCATTTGCTAAATAACTAAAATATGTCACGTCAAAAAAAAAAAAAATAAATAAATAAATAAAAGCAAAGATGAAATGCAATATAACTTGCAAACCAAAAGTTTCTACAAATCAATCGAAAGGTTTGGTTTGCGTAACAATTAACTATATAAGGATATATCATGTAGAAACTGCTCCACGGCGCACTATATCGCGCATTTAAAATACGTTTTGAGGCATACTTCTTTCATGAAATGGCTTTTAATTTACCGTTTGGACGTCTCTAACCACAAAAGCAGGAGACTTTGTAAAATAGCAGCATTAATGGCAAGTTGGCGTAGGCATATATATCTTTTTTAAACCAATTTCAGTTTTATACAATCTATTTACAACAATATATAGACAACATAATAAACAAAGTGAATGACTCAAATAAAATAACAGTTGATATTTCGAGATCTGTCTGTCTCTTCATCAAAACATAATAAAAAAGTAAAAAAATAAAACCTATTTACAAAGACTAAACTACAATTATTTATACAAAGTGTCAAGAGCTTCATGTTGGATGCTGTTGTTTACAGATGTAACTTGAGAAGGGGAAAACAAATTTTTTTGTCAGTATGCGTGCATCGATTCTATTTACAATTCTGTTACAAAATTGGGTTTAACGCCCAACGAGCAAAACTTCAGCCATATCGGAACGAAAACAACATCAACAAGTTAATCATTTCAAAAAAGAAAGAAAAAAAATGGATAGGGCGGGATTTTTAGCAAAACTATATCTTAATTTTTTATATTGTTATAGGTAATTAAATGCTGAAAATATTCTATAATACATTGTATTGATTGTTTTTATTTTGTAAGGCCTTAATATAATGTAATTTGTTTGGCCTAGTTATGTGACTTGTTTACAATAAACAATGGTCAAGGTTATTACACCTTAGAACATGTGGAATATTCTAGAATTTAAATTCAGATTTTAACACATAGATTTTCTAGAGATTTTCTTTACATAATCATTTTAGTCATGTGATAATAAGTTGATTAGAATGTTTTAGTTATATCCTGTGAAGATTTTTCTGGAAAGAATAAATGTATTTATATATGATAGCTGAAAAGGGTTAAGTCAGTCAGTTTAATAAGTTTATACAGGATTAATTAGTTTATATAGGATTATCACGTACATCTTTCGTATAGGAAATCGACATCAATTATTGTGAATCTATTATCAACTATTTAGTGAGGATTACAAGGATTATTCTATTGGACATTTATTGGTAGAATTAAGTGAACTATTCATTTGGACTATTACTTGGACTTCATTATTGTCAGATAAGTCATATATTGTATTTAATTTGTAAAATTATTATTTGTTGTCTGATTAAAAAGTTAATTTGAGCCAATTTTGTTTTATTTTTGCTGACTTTACAATTTACAATAATTAATGGTCGTTTCTACCACATAACAGAAATTGGGGGCTGTCGTCCGGGATTTTCGAAATTGTTTTAGAAAGAAATTATTATATGTTTGTTAAAAAGAAAATTTTTTAAAAAGTCAGCAATAAAATTTTTTACAAAATGTCATTTGATCCAGAACAATTCATGTCTACATGTCAGGTGGAGAATTTTGAGAAGCTTAAAAAGGATGAATTAATTATTTTAGGAAAATATTTGAAATTAAACGTCAAATCTAGAATGAGAAAATTTGAAATTCAAAATGTGATTGCAAATTATTTGGTTGAAGAAGATTATTTTGATAAATCTGTTTTGGCGACTTTTGGCATTCAAACACCTGATTTGGAAATAAAAAAATTAGAAATTCAGAAAGAATTAGAAATTAGAAAATTAGAATTAGAAAGAGAGCAAAGAAAATTAGAAATAGAGAGACAGTAAAGAAAAAGAAAATTAGAATTAGAAAAAGAGGAAAGACAGGCAGAAAAAGAAAGAGAGTTTAATTTTCAAAGGAGAATTAGCCGAAAAGAATCAACACCTTTCTCAGAATTCTCAGACTTTTGATGTTGCTAAAAACATCAGGTTGGTCCCTCCTTTTCAAGAAAAGGATGTTGACAAATATTTTCTGCATTTTGAGAAAATAGCTCAGAATTTAAAGTGGCCAAAACACAATTGGTCAATGTTATTACAAAGTGTGTTAATTGGTAAAGCCACTCAAGTACACTCATTTGTCAGTAGAACAGGCTCCAGATTATGACACTATAAAAGAGTTAATTCTTAAAGCCTATGAACTGGTCCCATGAGAAATTACGCCAGTTAGTTTTAATTGAAGAGTTTAAAAGATGTATTAATACTGACATTAAAACTTATATTCATGAAAAAAAGGCTGAAACTTTGGAAATTGCTGCACGTTTAGTTGATGATTTTTCACTTACACATGAAACACAATTTTTTAATAAACCACAGAAATTTTTTCAGAAATAACAATTCCACAAATTTTTCACCCAAACCTTCAAATGATGTAAATAGTAGGCAACGTCCAGTAAATAGCTCGTCCAAGTCCTATCCTCCCTAACAGTCACAGAGACCATTTAAGTCGATTTCGTGTAATTATTGTAAGAAGGAAGGCCATCTAATATCTTACTGTTATAGGTTAAAGCAAAGGAAGGAAAGTGAAGTTAAACCCAGTGGTTTTGTTGAGTCGTCGCAATGTTTGCCTCATTTTGATACAGATGTGCATAGTTCTTTTTCTGAGGTGAAGTCTGTTTCTGATCCTGTTAGTAAGGTCGAGGTCAAATCCCCATCTAGTCCCATTATGGAGATTTTGGAACCATTTATTAGTGATGGTTTTGTGTCGCTTTCGAGTGATTTTTGTAATTCTACGTCTATTCGAATTCTAAGAGATACTGGAGCCTCTCAGTCTCTTTTGTTGGCAGAAACCCTGCCGTTTGATGATGTAGAAAATTAGAATTAGAAAAAGAGGAAAAACAGGCAGAAAAAGAAAGAGAGTTTAATTTTCAATTAGAACTGAAAAAACTAGAATAAGCCGAAAAGAATCAACACCTTTCTCAGAATTCTCAGACTTTTAATGTTGCTAGAACAAAAGAGCAACTACTCTACCTGGTAGAAATGTTCTTATTAAAGGGGTAGATTCTAGTTGTTATACTGCTATTCCTCTCCATAATGTTTATTTGTCTTCGGATATTGTTTCTGGACCTGTGACCTTAGGTATCAAGTCATCATTGCCCTTTGAAGGTGTTCAACTTCTTCTTGGTAATGATTTAGCTGGGGATAAAGTTCAAAGAAATCCTATTGTGACAGACAAGCCTTATTTTGATCAGGTTTCTGATTCTGCTGAACAGGAGTTTTCTGGGTTGTATCCTGCCTATGCAGTTACTCGTGCTATGAAAAAGAAATGTGTGGAAGCTCAGAAAGTTGATGGAAATAGCACTGATGGTTTAGATTTGTCGGATACATTTATGAGTCAGCTTAGTGATGTTGGTGTCGAAACAAACAAGCCCTTGAAGTTTTCTGATAGTTCATTGGTTCCAGGTGATGGTTTTTCTATGTCTACGTTTAGCAGTGAGCAACATACAGACCCTGAAATTTCATGTCTTTTTGATCGGGCTGTTGAGGAAAGTGAGTCTTTGCAGGAACCTGTCACTTATCTTTTGCATAAATGGAGACCTTCTGATGTATCTGCTGATGCAGAATGGACCATAAAGTATCAAATTATAGTTCCAAAGGTGTATAGAGCTGAGATATTAAGAATGGCCCATGATACTCCCATGTCAAGACACCTAGGTAATAATAAGACTTACAACAAATTCTAAATTATTTTTTTTGGCCTAATCTTAGAAAAGATGTCTCCAACTACTGCAAGTCTTGTCATACATGTCAATTAGTAGGGAAACCAAACCAAGTTATTCCAAAAGCACCTCTTCAACCAATACCTGCCTTTGATGAGCCTTTTAGTAGAATATTAATAGATTGTGTAGGTCCTTTACCAAGAACTAAATCTGGTAATCACTACATGTTAACTATTATGTGTACATCCACAAGGTTTCCTGAAGCTATTCCCTTAAGAAATATATAGACTAAAACTATAGTTAGGGCTTTAACTAAATTTTTTACTTTGTTCGGGCTACCTAAATCTATTCAATCAGACCAAGGTTCAAACTTTATGTCAGGCATTTGTCAGCAAGTAATGTATGAATTAGGCATTAAACAGTACAGATCATCTGCATATCACCCTGAAAGTCAAGGCGCCTAAGAGCGATTTCATCAAACCTTAAAAAATATGATGCGGACATATTGTTTTGACACAGAGAAAAATTGGGATGAAGGAATTTCTTTTCTTTTATTTGTTGTAAGAGAAGCAGTCCAGGAATCATTAGGTTTTAGTCCATTTGAATTAGTTTTTGGACACACAGTTAGGGGCCCGCTCAAACTTTTAAGTGAGAAAATTTTATCTGATGAAAAAGACCACATAAATCTCCTTGATTATGTTTCAGATTTTCGAACTAAACTTGTTAAAGCTTGTTAAATAGCCAATAAAAATCTTAAATCTAGTCAAGAATCTATGAAAGCTAAGTATGACCAAAGTACTGTAAAACGTAATTTTGACCGTGGTGATAAAGTACTTGTTTTACTTCCTGTTCCTGGAAAGCCACTTGAAGCCAGATATTTTGGTCCATATATTGTTGAAAAGAAAATCAGTGATTTAAACTATATTATTAAAACACCTGACAGACGTAGACATAATAGGTTATGTCATGTTAATATGATAAAACCTTATATAGATAGAAATAGCACAAATATTGTACATTCTATAAATATAGTTAGTGTTGACCCTGACAATTCTAAAAATGACTTTTGTGAGTCAATTGATTCGCCATCTTTCACAACGAAGCTGGAACATTCACAGATTCTACAAAATTTGGATTCGAAACTTCAATATTTACCAACGATTCAAAAGGAATAGTTAAAACAGTTACTCCATGATTTTGAACATTTGTTTCCGGACATTCCGACACGAACTGATAAAATATTTCATGACGTTGATGTTCGTGATTCAGTACCGATAAAACAGCATCCGTATCGACTGAATCCGATCAAACAAAAGTACCTGCATGATGAAATTCAGTATTTGTTAAAAAATGACTTTATTGAACCTAGCAAACGCAATTGGAGTTCGCCTTGTATTCTAGTGCCAAAACCTGATGGAATACATTACAAAAATTGACTTATTAAAAGGATTTTATCAAGTTCCTCTTACAGAGCGTGCAAAAAAACTTTCCGCTTTTGTTACTTCGGATGGACTATTCCAATACAAATTGATGGCTTTTGGTATGTAAAAATTCGCCGGCAACTTTTCAGCGTCTCATCAACAGTGTTATTTCTGGAATTGACGGTTGTGAAGCATACATTGATGACATTCTTATATATAGTGACACTTGGGAAACACATCTTCAGATACTTCAAACTTTTTTTGAACGTTTAAGCAGTGCTATGCTAACAGTCAACCTCTCCAAGAGTGAATTTGGATGTGCTTATGTTAATTATTTAGCACATGTTGTAGGTCAGGGTCAGGTAAAACCTATTGATGCTAAAATTAGTCCTATTTCTAGTTTTCCTAAACCTGAGAATAAGAAACAATTGATGCGTTTTCTGGGAATGGCTTGATATTATAGAAAATTTTGTCAAAACTTCTCTTCAATTAGTGAGCCTTTGACCAAATTATTGAGAACAAATGTAAAGCTCATTTGGTCTAAAAGTTGTGATGAGTCATTTGAAGAACTAAAAGCGATCCTAGAAAGTGCGCCAGTTTTAGCAACACCTAATTTTAATTGTCAATTTAAGTTAGCAGTAGATGCCAGTGATATTGCTGCTGGCGGTGTTTTGTTACAAGAATGTTAAGATGGTATGGACCATCCTATTCGTTATTTTTCTAGAAAATTTAATAAACACCAGAGAAATTACTCCACAATTGAAAAAGAATGTTTGTCTCTGATTTCGGCTTTACAACATTTTGAAATTTATGTTACAGCTTCAATTCAGCCTATCATTGTATATACTGATCATAACCCTCTTAAATTTATTCATACATTGAAAGATAAAAATCAAAGACTTTTGAGGTGGAGTTTGACTTTACAAGGTTTTAATCTAGACATAAGACATATTAAAGGAAAAGATAATTTTATTGCAGACGCATTGTCAAGAGTTTGATAAATTTCATAACACCTCATTGTTTATTTTAAATGTTTTTCATTGCATTCAAACATTTTCTTTTGGGGGGAGGTGTTATAGGTAATTAAATGTTGTAAATATTCTATAATACATTGTATTGATTGTTTTTATTTTATAAGGCCTTAATATGATGTAATTTGTTTGACCTAGTTATGTCACTTGTTTACAATAAACAGTGGTCAAGGCTATTACACCTTAGAACATGTGGAATATTCTAGAATTTAAATTCAGATTTTAACACATAGATTTTTCTAGAGGTTTTCCTTACATAATCATTTTAGTCATGTGATAATAAGTTGATTAGAATTTTCTAGTTATATCCTGTGAAGATTTTTCTGGAAAGAATAAATGTATTTATATATGATAGCTGAAAAGGGTTAAGTCAGTCAGTTTAATAAGTTTATACAGGATTATTAGTTTATATAGTGTTATGTGGTAGAAATGACCAATGAATTGCCAGCAATAATGAAAAACAAAATTGGCTCAAATTAACTTTTAATCAGACGAAAAATAATTATTTTACAAATTAAATATAATATATAACTTATCTGACAATAATGAAGTCCAAATAATAATCCAAACGAATAGTTCACTTAATTCCACCAATAAATGTCCAATTGAATAATCCTTATAATCCTCACTAAATAGTTGATAATAGATTCACAATAATTGATGTCGATTTCCAATACGAAAGATGTGCGTGATAATCCTATAGAAACTAATAAATCCTGTATAAACTTATTAAACTGACTGACCTAACCCTTTTCAGCTACCTCATATAAATACATTTATTATTTTTAGAAAAATCTATCCACAAGATATAACTAGAACATTCTAATCAACTGACAATCACATGACTAGAATGATTATGTAAGGAAAACTTCTAGAAAAATCTATGTGTTAAAAACTTAATTTAAATTCTAGAAATTGCTATATGTTCTAAAGTGTAATAACCTTGACCATTGTTTATTGTTAATAAGTTACATAACTAGGCCAAACAAATTACATAATATAAAGGCCGTACAAAATAAAAACAATGAATAAAATGCATTATAGAATATTTACAACATTTAATTACCTATAACACCTCCCCCCAAAAGAAAATGTTTGAATGCAATGAAAAACATTTAAAATAAACAATGAGGTGTAACTCTTGACAATGCGTCTGCAATCACATTATCTTTTCCTTTAATATGTCTTATGTCTAGATTGAAACCTTGTAAAGTCAAACTCCACCTCAGAGGTCTTTGATTTTTATCTTTCATTTTATGAATAAATTTAAGAGGGTTGTGATCAGTATATACAATGATAGGCTGAATTGAAGCTGTAACATAAATTTCAAAATGTTGTAAAGCCAAAATCAGAGACAAACATACTTTTTCAATGGTGGAGTAATTCCTCTGGTGTTTATTAAATTTTCTAGAAAAATAACAAATAAGATGGTCTATACCATCTTTGCCTTCTTGTAATAAAACACCACCAGCAGCACCATCACTGGCATCTACTGCTAACTTAAATTGACAATCAAAATTAGGTGTTGCTAAAACTGGCGCACTTTCTAGGATGGCTTTTAGTTCTTCAAATGACTCATCACAACTTTTAGACCAAATAAACTTTACATTTTTTTTAATAGTTTAGTCAAAGGCTCACTAATTGAAGAAAAGTTTTGACAAAGTTTTCTATAATATCCAGCCATTCCCAGAAAACGCATCGTTTCTTATTCTCGGGTTTAGGAAAACTAGAAATAGCACTAATTTTAGCATCAATAAGTTTTACCTGACCCTAACCTACAACATGTCCTAAATAGTTTACATAAGCACATCCAAATTCACTCTTGGAGAGGTTGACTGTTAACATAGCACTGCTTAAATGTTCAAAAAAGTTCGGAGTATCTGAAGATGTTCTTTCCAAGTGTCACTATAATGTCATCAATGTATGTTTCACAACCGTCAATTCCAGAAATAACACTGTTGATTAGACGCTGAAAAGTTGCCGGCGAATTTTTCATGCCAAAAGCCATCACTTTGTATTGGAATAGTCCATCGGGTGTAACAAAAGCGGAAAGTTCTGTTGCACGCTCTGTAAGAGGAACTTGATAAAATCCTTTTAATAAGTCAATTTTTGTTATGTATATAGCATTTCCAATTTTATCAATACAGTCATCAATGCGCGGAATTGGAAATTTTTGTAACACTGTTTAATTTTCTATAGTCCGTACACATGCGATAAGTTCCATCAGGTTTTGGTACTAGAATACAAGGCGAGCTCCAATTGCTTTTGCTAGGTTCAATGAAGTCATTTTTTAACAAAATACTGAATTTCATCATGCAGGTACTTTTGTTTGATCGGATTCAGTCGATATGGATGCTGTTTTATCGGCACTGAATCACCAACATCAACGTCATGAAATATGTTATTAGTTCGTGTTGGAATGTCCGGAAACAAATGTTCAAATTCACGGAGTAACTGTTTCAACTGGGCCTTTTGAATCTTTGGCAAATGTTGAAGTTTCGAATCTAAATCTTGTAGAATCTGTGAATTTTCCAGCTTCGGTGTGATAGATGGCGAATCAATTTTTTCACAAAAGTCATTATTAGAACTGTCAGGGTCAACACTAACTATATTTACAGAATGTACAATATTTGTGCTATTTCTATCTATATAAGGTTTTATCATATTAACATGACACAACCTATTATGTCTACGTCTGTCAGGTGTTTTAATAATATAATTTAAATCACTGATTTTCTTTTCAACAATATATGCACCAAAATATCTGGCTTCAAGTGGCTTTCCAGGAACAGGAAGTAAAACAAGTACTTTATCACCAGGGTTGAAATTACGTTTTACAGAATTTTGGTCATACTTGGCTTTTATAGATTCTTGACTGGATGTAAGATTTTTATTGGCTAGTTCACAAGCTTTTACAAGTTTAGTGCAAAAGTCTGAAACATAATCAAGGAGATCTAAATGGTCTTTTTCATCAGATAAAATTTTCTCACTTTAAAGGTTGAGTGGGCCCCTAACTGTGTGTCCAAAAACTAATTCAAAGGGACTAAAACCTAATGATTTTTGGACTGCTTCTCTTACAGCAAATAATAGAAAAGAAATTCCTTCATCCCAATCTTTCTCTGTGACAAAACAATAGGTCCGCATCATATTTTTAAGGTTTGATGAAATCGCTCTAAGGCGCCTTGACTTTCAGGGTGATATGCAGATGATCTGTACTGTTTAATGCCTAATTCATACATTACTTGTTGGAAAATGCCTGACATAAAGTTTGAACCTTGGTGTGATTGAATAGATTTAGGTAGGCCAAACAAAGTGAAACATTTAGTTAAAGCCCTAACTATAGTTTTAGTCTTTATATTTCTTAAAGGAATAGCTTCAGGGAACCTTGTGGATGCACACATAATAGTTAAAATGTACTGATTACCAGATTTAGTCTTTGGTGAAGGACCTACACAATCTATTAATATTCTACTAATAGGCTCCCCAAAGGCAGGTATTGGTTGAAGAGGTGCTTTTGGAATAACTTGGTTTGGTTTCCCTACTAATTGACATGTATGACAAGACTTGCAGTAATTAGAGACATCTTTTCTTAGATTAGGCCAATAAAAATAATTTAAAATTTTGTTGTAAGTCTTCTTAATACCTAAGTGTCTAGACAAAGGAGTATCATGGGCCATGCTTAATATCTCAGCTCTATACACCTTTGGTACTACAATTTGATACTTTACTGCCCACTCTGCATCAGCAGACACATCAGAAGGTCTCCATTTGCGCATAAGAATACCATTTTTAGTAAAATAAGTGACAGGTTCTTGCAAAGATTCACTTTCATCAACAGCCCTATTGAAAAGACATGAAATTTCAGGGTCTTCATGTTGCTCACTGCTAAACGTAGACATAGAAAACCCATCACCTTGAACCAATGAACTATCAGAAAACTCCAAGGGCTTGCTTGTTTTGACACCAACATCACTAAGCTGACTCATAAATGTATCCGAAAAAACAAAACCATCAGTGCTATTTTCATCAACTTTCTGAACTTCGACACATTTCTTTTTCATAGCACGAGTAACTGCACAGGCAGGATACAACCCAGAAAACTCCTGTTCAGCAGAATCAGGAACTTGATCAAAAGAAGGCTTGTCTGTCACAATAGGATTTCTTTGAACTTTATCCCCAGCTAAATCATTACCAAGCAGAAGTTGTACACCTTCAAAGGGCAATGATGACTTAATACCTAAGGTCACAGGTCCAGAAACAATATCCGAAGACAAATAAACATTATGGAGAGGAATAGCAGTATAACCACTAAAATCTACGTCTTTAATAAGAACATTTCTACCAGTACTAGAAACATCATCAAACGGCAAGGTTTCCGCCAACAAAAGAGACTGAGAGGCTCCAGTATCTCTTAGAATTCGAATAGAGGTAGAATTACAAAAATCACTCGAAAGCGACACAAAACCATCACTAATAAATGGTTCAAAAATCTCCATAATGGAACTAGATGGGGATTTGACCTCGACCTTACTAACAGGATCAGAAACAGACTTCACCTCAGAAATAGAACTATGCACATCTGTACCAAAATTAGGCAAACATTGTGACGACTCAACAAAACCACTGGGTTTAACTTCACTTTCCTTCCTTTGCTTTAACCTATAACAGTAAGATATCAAATGGCCTTCCTTCTTACAATAATTACAGGAAATCGACTTGAATGGTCTCTGTGACTGGGAGGGAGGATAGGACTTGGACGAGCTATTTACTGGACGTTGCCTACTATTTACTTCATTTGTTGGTTTGGGTGAAAAATTTGTGGAATTATTATTTCTGAAAAATTTCTGTGGTTTATTAAAAAAATGTGTTTTATGTGTAAGTGAAAAATCATCAGCTAAACGTGCAGCAATTTCCAAAGTTTCAGCTTTCTGTTCATCAATAAAAGTTTTAATGTCAGTATTAATACATCTTTTAAACTCTTCAATTAAAACTAGCTGACGTAATTTCTCATGATTGTTATTTATTTTCTTTGATTTAATTTAAATTTTAATTATAGATAAAAACAAAAAATAAAAACAAAGATGTTTACCCATACATTTTATTTCAGATTTTTGGCTTGTATGTTGAGATCTTCATTAGTGCAGATCTGTAATTATTTAATGAAAATATAAGTGTCTAGATACCTTATTAGCCTAATTAAAATCGCATAATTCATTTCACTCGAATAGCCCTTTCTAGATTTGTGCAGACAACTTCTAATAATGATATAATCCAAGGGGGACTCTCAATCATTGTTTGTATAATATTTATCAAAATATAATTTATTTGTATAAATCAAAATTTGAACAAATAATTATATTTTGATAAATATTATACAAACAATGATTGAGAGTCCCGCTTGGATTATATCATATCTTTTAAACATTGATATTTGCAGATTGCTCTTATATCCTCCAAGCAGCACTTTTCCGTCTCTTTGCATCCTAAATAGAAAACAAAAAGGATAGGAATGTTGCATGGATAGATTCACTATTTACTTTTCTCATTCTGTACTCCTCCTTTGTGTGACACCCTAGTCTTGTGTAAGTCCGATCGCCTCCCGAATGTTTAAAACTGATAACTTGTGAACGAAATATATATATATAGGACAAAATAAGAAAGTTTGTATTGCTGTCGTGCATGGAGAACAACAAAATAAAAATAGCCAATAAAACTAAAATCTAAAAAAAGATTTTGCTACTTGAACTATACATCTTGTCATCCTAAGTCTTGCAAAGACGCT
>MJUU01044532.1:0-22488 GCA_002080025.1 Modiolus philippinarum | reverse complement strand
CTTTGACCTATATTTTCCGCTTGAATGACTTACATTCAAGTATACGTCCGAGTTCAGATCTCAGTCACTATACATGGTAGGATCATGTAACCTTGCATATGCATGCATCTCTGATGCTAAGTCAGCATCCAGGCAAAATTAGGTCACTTTGACCTATATTTTCCGCTTGAACGACTTACATTTATGTTTACGTCCGAGTTCAGATCTCAGTCACTATACATGGTAGGATCATGTAACCTTGCATATGCATGCATCTCTGATGGTAGGTCAGCATCCAGGCAAAATTAGGTCACTTTGACCTATATTTTCCGCTTGAACGACTTACATTCAAGTTTTTGGACGAGTTCAGATTTCAGTCACTATACATGGTAGGATCATCTAACCTTGCATATGCATGCATCTCTGATGTTAGGTCAGCATCAAGGCAAAATTATGTCACTTTGACATATATTTAATGCTTGATCGATTAACATTCAAGTTTTTGGATGAGTTCAGATCTCAGTCACTATACATGGTAAGATCTTGTAATCTTGCATATGGATGCAACTCTGATGGTAGGTCAGCATCCAGGCAAAATTAGGTCACTTTGACCTATATTTTACGCTTGATTGATTTACATTCAAGTTTTTGGATGAGTTCAGATCTCAGTCATTATACATGGTAGGATCATTGTAACCTTACATATGCATACATCTCGGGTGGTAGATCAGCATCTAGGCAAAAATGGGTTACTCTGACAATGTGCCATAACGAGGCGAACTCTGTAATCGTTGATTACCTATGTTTTTCAAAGGAATATAATTTGTCCTTGAATATTTTCTGGAAAAGGGGAGGGGATGAACCTCTCCTAAACGGCTGCTTTGATTTTAATGAAATGTTACACAGTTGTATTAAACCACCTGAAGATATGTATGAAGAAATATGGTTGCTGCCCAAAATTTTTAAAGGGAGATAATTCGTCTTTGAATATTTTCTGGAAAAGGAGGATGGGACAAACCTTGTCAGCACATGTTCTCCTAAATGGCTGCTTGGATTTTGATGAAATGTTACACCTTTGTAGTACACCACCTGAAGATGTGCATGATGGCCATGAAGGATTATGGTTGCTGCCTGAAATTTTGAAGGGGAGATAATTTATCTCTGAATATTTTCTGGAAAAGGGGGAGATGGCGAACCTTGTCAGCACATGTTCTCTTCAATGGGGGCTTGGATTTTGATGTGCATGAAGTAATATTGTTGCTGCCCAAAATGTGGAGTGGGAGATAATTCATCTTTGAATATTCTCTTGAAAAGAGGGGGGGACAAACCTTGTCTGCTCATGTTCTCCCAAACAGCTGCTTGGATTTTGATGATATGTTACACAATTGTAGTACACCATCGCATGATGTACTTGAAGTTAATTGGTTGGTGCCTGAAATGTTGAAGGGGAGATAATTCATCTTTGTATATATTCTAAAAAAAGGGGGTGAGGGGGTCTACAACTGTATTGTGATTTACTCTTGTTATTGATCAGGGTTCAGTTAGCGGGGGATTGGGTATTACTTGCTGCCATTCGACGGCAGTTCTAGTTAAAACAGTTGATGATCCCATATTTATTAAGGTGTCTCGTAGTATTATTCCACCATTTTTGTCTTATACTTGTTCATTTAGGTTTCATTCTTTAATTGATTTAACGAAATAGTTATTTGAAATGTTAAGAGAGTTCCAAAGTATTTAAAATTTTTATTCCTTATCACTTTTACCACATTTTCATTACAAAAATGTGAACGAAAACAAGTGAGCTTTAAATCTGTTGCTGGAATTGCAGAACACGGAAATAATGTAAGGGAGATAATTTGATAAAAGAATTTAACAGATATCATTTATAGAGAAATAAACATTTCGCAATTTATCTGTCTTATTTCAACGGTGACCCCTAATTTTTATTTTTTATGTGTAAACTAAAGGATTTCAAAACACATGCAAAGTATGAACAAAATTTACAATAGATTTTCCAAGTTATGCTCTCACGTAATCATTTTCCCTATCATTTCTATGTAAAATCCTGAAATTTTCAATTTCAGTTTTTGCGCTTAAATGCATGGTGACCCCAAAATTTTATTTTACATTTTGAACAATAATATAATTATGTCTACACAGAAAATTTCACAACACTCTTTAACAGGAAATAAATACCCTGCAAACACCTTAAACATTGTTTTTTTTGTATTTTTAGGAGCTGATGAAGAACATTATAAGTGAAGTATAATATGGACATTATGAAAAATAATATGGACATACTGGATTAATTGAATCAATTTTAAAAGCACTAATATATATATATATATATAATATAATGATACATGTATTTATATATTAATCAATATAAATAGTGTAAATTGTATTTTTTTTCTCATGATATTTTATTATAACTAAATGCAAAGTAGGAGTGACATCAATTCCACAAAAATCCACAGTGTCCTTTTTTATCTTTAGAACATTCGTTTTATTGGGTCAATTTTTCAAATGTATATATAGTAGGCAAATGAATTGAATGGAGTTTAACACCTCAGCTAGCAGTTTTTCAGCTATATCATGGCAAGGTGAAATACAACTGAGAATTATCAGTAGGTAAAAAACTGGCTGGGGAATATAAAGAGAAGACCTGACAATGGCCTGAATGGGTAACAGTGAATGTCCAATATAAATCGTTGACATGAAAGACTTGTCCAGCAAGACTTATCCTGGTCAGCGATCTGATGTTAGGCCATACAAAGTTAAATAACTTGGTTCTCAGCCTTTTTTTCTAGAGAAAATGATGAGGGAGGGAGGTGTCCATTTAAATTGTTTTGTTCCCCAATAAGTGATGACACAGTTTTTCCCTTGCATATACCCCCCAAAAAATAATCAGAGGTGGTGTTAATTTTTTATTTTATTAGTATGACAGTAAAAAAGGGAAATGGGGTATCCTACCAAGAGATTGAGGGCATGAGAACCAAGTGATTAACTTTATGTGGCCATACAGGTTTTGACATTACCATGGGTTGACTCAATGACAGTGTTGGACAGTCACCATATAAGGAGCAGGACATGATTACCCTTCTGCAGCACCTTCTGTCACTCTTGGTTTTTATAGTTCACACTAAGTTCCAAAGTTTTTAATGTCTTGTATCTTTTTTCTGTTTTCTCTTTTTTGGTATGTCTCTAGACTAATGTGTCTTTGTTCCTTAGATATTTTATTGCTGTTGTTTTGTACATCAAACTCATGAAATCAGACTGATTGTAAATTCATGTTTTTCACATGAATTTCATGTATGGCACATTTGCCTGTGCATGGACTATTCAAGTCCATGTGTTGACTATTAAATGGAAATACAACAAAGGATGTCAAAACAGAAACCCCCAAGTAGTGATAAAAGTAACTATGGAGGAGTTTATTCATATGTTTAAGATTAATGAAAAACATATGAAAACATATGTTTAGTTCTAATGAAAATCATATGAAAACATATGTTTAGTTCTAATGAAAATCATATGAAAAACATATGTTTTGTAAAAAAAAACATATGAAAAACATGTGTTTTCCATATGTTTACATATAATGAAAAACATATGTTTTTCATATGTTTTTGAAAAACATATGTTTTTCATATGTCAAAAAAACATATGTTTCAAGACCAGACCCAAACATATGTTTTTCAGATGTTTTTCAACATATGAAAATCATATGAAAAACATATGGAAACATATGTTGCAATTTTTCCTATGAAGGATTTTTTTTAACTTTGTAGTGTATCTCATATAATAAAATGTTGATCAAAATATATTTTGTTTTTGAATTAATCTATTGATTGAAAATATCTTTAATTTGTTATTTCCCAATGACAATGTAGTGTGCAATTTGAGCCGAAGTAGCTCTGTTTAACCTTTTTTTCCCCCTTTTCTTTGTAGCAACATCCCAACAGCGCCGGCATGCGGAGTTACATCCCCCAGCTCATTCTTTATTCAAGAGCCTGTGTTCGCTACAGTGACTTCCTTGAAAGAGCCCGGTTGCTCACAAATAGGCTACTTAACTAAGGGTATGTTACCCAAAACTTGAAGTCATCCCTTCAGAGGTTTTACGGTCGACATCACCATCTTGCGGACCGCTATTTGATATCTGTACCTGATCTTACCCATGTTTTTTTTTTATTGTATCCGTGTTGCTCATCTTTGTTTGTGTGTGTGTCTTTATTTTTCTTTTCTGTTCCTTCTCATGTTGTGTCTCTGTTTCTTTGTTGTTTTTATTTGTTGGTTGTAATTGCCAATTTTGTCCTGTTTGGTTTTGAACAGGTTTTATGTTCCTGTGATGTTTTGCCTTTTGTTTTGTATATACCTAAAACAAAACTGTTCGAAGTAATGGATTCCTCAGACGGATTAGAGGTTAAATGTAAACCCTTGTAACCTTCGACAAAGAAGCGACGTGTTGTATCAAAATGTGGATTCTGTTGCATCAAGGGATCTGCCCGTCGAGGAAGTACAAAGTAGGGCATTTCTACTGTACTACAATTATCTAATGACAAAATCGACAGTGCTCAAGACGGTTCATTCCACTGAAAACTGAAAAGAATCATTGAAAAACAAAATTTACCTGATGCAGAACTTCAATGTCAGAGTGTATGCTATAAAATTGTTGCCATACAATTGAAAAAGGTTAAATCAAAATGCACGAGCAATGTATCGTCAACGGTCTCGCTTGGACAAAAACCAAATATACCTGATTGTCCCTCTACTCCATCTTCTGCTACAAATTTTGACTGGAAGTCTATGAGTTTATATGTTACTACCACCGGTATTGTGGATATAAACAGAGACCCCATAAGTAAAGCTTTAAACCGTGTTTTACAAAAAGTATGTGCTAGTGCTGAAGGTTGCGGCGATTGGGTCTGATTTGTTTGCTGTTGGTGCTCAGTACCACAGCATATGTCATCAAGCATATGTGTCCGAGAGAAGCATCAAAATGAAATCTTGTGACAAATATCTCCAGAGTTGATCCACACCAAAAAGCATTTTAAAAATTGATGGGTGTTCCATGGAGCACTTATGTCGCCTGCACTACAGAAGAGCCATTTTTGGTCCAGTGAAGCTCTAAAATATGCAAAATTAAAATGCCTAGATTAGGAGAAAAACATATTCTGCAAATTTGGTTAAGAATATGAATTACAGTTTTAAGGACTTGCAGATTAACAATCTGATTTAACATATGAGCTTAGTGGCTTAGCAAACCTCTAGAATCGGTAAAAAAAATCTAAGTATAATGTGCATAACAAGACCTGATATACAACATATACTGAAAATTAGGTTGGAATCTGACAGACAGTTGTGAAGGAGTCGAAGATTAAAAAACCCAATTAACAAATGAGCTATTTTGGCTCTATTAACCTCTTAAATCTGTAAAATCAAAATTTTAAATATCTGGTGCGCAACTATATCAAGTAATCAATGTATTCTGAAAGGCTGGTTTGAATATGATTTATAGTTTTGAAGTAGTTTCACATAAACACACCGAATTAACAAATGAGCTATTCTGGCTCAGTGAACCTCTAAAACTGCAAAATCAAAAATTTAAGTATCAGATGCACAACTAAATCAGGTGAACAACATATCCTGCAAGTTTGGTTGGAATCTGACTTATAGTTGTGATGGAATTGGGATTAACAAACCAGATTATCAAATGAGCAATTTTGGCTCTGTGAACCTCTAAAATCTGTAAAATTAAAATTCTATATATAATGGGGCACAACTACATCAGGTGAACAATCTATCCTGAAAGTTTTGTTGGAATCAGACTGGCAGTTTTGAAGGAGTTGCAGATTCAAAACAGACAGACTCACAAATGAGCAATTTTGGCTCTGTGAACCTTTAAAATCTATAAAATCAAAATTCTAAGTATCAGGTGCACAACTACATCAGGTGAACAATCTATCCTGAAAGTTTTGTAGGAATCAGACTGGCAGTTTTGAAGGAGTTGCAGATTCACAACAGACAGACTCACAAATGAGCAATTTTGGCTCTGTGGACCTCTAAAATCTGTAAAATCAAAATTCTAAGTATCAGGTGCACAACTACACCCGGTGAACAACTTATTCTGAAAGTTTTGTTAAAATCTGACCAGCAGTTTTGAAGGAGTTGCGGATTCAAAACCAACAGACTCACAAATGAGCAATTTTGGCTCTGCTAACCTCTAAAATCTGTAAAATCAAAATTTTGAGTATCAGGTGCACAACTACACCAGTTAAACAACATATCCTGAAAGTTTGGTAGGAATCAGACAAGTGGTCTTGAAGGAGTTGTGGATTCAAAAACTGTCGGGACATCGCAGGACGACGACGACGACGTAAGACGATAGATAGTAATCCCTATGTGTCGACTCTGCTTACAGCAGGCGACACAAAAATTAGTTTCTAAAATGGATGAACCATTATTCCGCGAAGGCGCGTTGTATGAACCTCAAAAGCTTCTTGAAAAATATAAACAATATTTTAATATTAGGATTGTGTCGATAGTCCAGGTTATCCATCTCAAGCTAAAAAGTCATTATTGTGATAAAGTTATTTTCAAAGTACAGACTAGTAGTAGTCACAGCATCATACTCTTGGCAATTACAGCAATTGAAGCATTTATTTCTACTGTGGTATTCCAAGCACGGGGTTGCCAACCAAATAAATGTGAGCTTTATCGGACAAAGTCAAAATCCGTGTTCTTTTTGAGGCCACTGCTGTTTTTATTTCTGATATCAAAGGTACTCCTAACATAGAATTGTAGTCTCGCAGAAATAGTGAAGAAGCGGATGCATGAATGATATTTCATGCTTCAGCTGCTGCATCATCTGGATATCAACGCATTATGGCTCGTTCTCCTTGTTCATTTAAGTTTTGAAATTGGTATTGGGATTTGGCTGCACTGGTCTAAAGGTGGGCAAAGTTACCAGCCCATATCATCGGGGGTACGCTAAAACTAAATTTGTGTGAAGCTCTTCCAGCCTTCAATGCTATTACTGGTTGCGATTCAAACAAGGAAAGGTCAGACCTTGGGAACTGATCAAATCAAATCTATCGACATTTTGTTCTCTCTCCGAGCTGTCTATACTTCCCTTAGATGAGATCACAGATAATTTGGAACAGTATGTCCTGCGTATTTACATCGGATCTCCAACGAGTTCAAGCTGAAAGGAAATGTGGTATAAACTATTTGCCAAAAGGGGTCAAAGAATGAGCTTCTATCCCAACTCAGAAAGCTCTTTTGCAGAACTTCAAACGAGAAGAATTCCAAAATTTAATTTGTCTATCTTCGTTGCAGCCAAATCCTGCAATACCAAATCCAGATAGTTGAGGGTGGAGAAAAAATGTTCCGATAGGAAAAGCCACCTTGAGAGAAAATCAACAGCGCAGAAAAAAATCATTGGTGCTCTTAGGCCATAAGATTGAGGGAGGAGGAAGTAATGATGGATTACCATACTTATGACGCTTGACCCAATGCGTAAACAAATCACACAAATGGTCAAGTGTGGTTTCAAATCCTCGAATTATGCACATGGGTGTTCTGTGAAGCAACTTAATTACGTTGTACTAAAGCTTGTTTGTGTGAAGGTAGCTAGAATTGTCGCATCATTTATGATAACCATGTTGTCGGTGGTAATACTTTTATCTTCTGATTAAGAATCAGACAATGAAAATGATCCAAACTAGCATGGTTAATATTTCACATATAAGGGTTGATGTATTTGTAGATATTGATTTATTTCCATCCTATGTTTAATTTGTACATATGTAAATAGCTTTCCGTAATTTTGCAAATGTTATGTATGTTATCAATATTTTTATGGGTTTGTGCAATATAATGCATGCGAACTATATCACTATTTTATGAATATTAATATATAATGTATTATCTCCCTTGTGGACGGTCGCCTTGACATGGTGCGGGAGCTTGAGGTTCCCTTTTACCATATAGACTTATTCGGATTGAATTTAATATTCAAGTAGATATAATTATGCCATTGAGATAACGCATTAGAGGACAGGCCTTTTTACCATGCACACAGCTTTCTTTGTTTTTGTATCCTTTGTTTGATTTTAAATCACGTTTTTGCTTTGTTTTAGTTTGTTTAATGTTTGTTTTGTATAATTTTCAATACATTTGCTTGTATTAACTCGCATTGCATTTGAAAGTTAAAAACAACACCAGATTTTGGTCTATTTGCTTAGAATGAGCTTAAAACGCATCACGAGCTCACTTCCGGTTGTCATAGATACAAAAATACGGTAATTGTGAATAGTTGAATCCTTTGCTTAAACGTACAACATGTTATAAGAACATGATTTTAGTTTCTATTTAAATATATATAGCTTTCAATTGTGAGGTCAATTTTCTGAAATCATGGGTGTCAATTTAAAAATGGCGCTTTCGACACCTTTGTACGGGAAATCGGAAATCACCTGATGGTTTCATATACTAGAAATGTATGATTATTTGTTGCAAAAAAAATGTTGTGTTATACCGATGAGTACAACGAACTCGATTTTCAGGGCAGATATGCTGTTCGGTCCGGGGACTAACAAAAAATACACATAAAGAACGATAGAAACTCGGGATATCCAAACTTCGCTACATACACATTACTACTTATCCACGGTATTATAAAAAGAAAAAATAGAAGTTCAAATCTCCAATAATTCATTCTTAAATTGAAAATATGCAGTTTTTTTAAAAACAATATATCTACAGATTGAAAAACCCTAATCAAGTTTGCATTAGTTTACGACGTTGTATTTGTGTTTTGTGAAGTGGAAAAGATTTTTGACCTATTTTAGTTCATCAATTCTGTTAATCACAAAGCCTTATTTTTGAAATTAAATAGTTTAAAATCCCGTCTTGGCACGTTTTCATGATTACAAAATGGATATGTAATCATTATTAATGACTACAATACATTTATTATAAGTGAAGTTTCGATAAAACCAAACACTCATTTTATCCCATGTTGGTAGTTGAAAAATTCAACAAGAATATCCGTATATAATTTCCTTTCAATAGAGTTACTTATGTAAAACAGCGGATAACAGGGAAACCTACAATATACAATTATGGCCCGCTGTTAAGGGAAACATCCAGATTTGTCAACCCGAGGAGGGAGTTGTTTCCCGAGGGCTCTGCCCGAGGGAAACTATCCCTCCAAGGGATGACAAATCTGGATGTTTTACGTCAACAGAGGGCCATAATTTAAACAGTTTCATTAATTCTTGCTTCGGTATTCGTTTGCCGATGTATTCCAAATCAAGAGGACTTATTATGGTTTTAATCTCACATAGAAGACTGATATAATCTGCTTGTGATTTTTAGAATCTATAGGGTTGTTTCTGTCTGTGACGTCATACCCGGTTGTTCAGCGGGAAACAACAGGGTTGTTCCCACAGTGATGTCATATCGAGGATGTTTGCTAAAACATCCGAGTTATTTTGAAGTCACATGATTACTTTCATCCAATTAAATCTTCTCTTACTTAGTAAAATATAAAAATAGCTGATAATTACTATCATACGCAACAATCTGTCAGAGAACAAGACAGGCAAAAACACAAAAATAATACAAAAGACGAATGTTAACAACGATATGAACTCGGGACAGCCTGATTTGGTACAGGCACTAACAAAAGCAAGAGGAGAGAAGATGACAATACGTAATTTTGAAAGATGGGTCAAGGGATGCTCGCCTCTTAACTGCCAGCTAGCCTGAGGGTAAAACACTGTCGCAATTTGAGGGAAAAAACTCCAAACTTCCTGAAGGGTTTGGTCAAAAATCATCATATAATTCAGTAGACATCGGCAGTATAAATGAGAGGCCAGTATGTATGTAAAATGTTAAGGCCTCTATATCTCAAAGCTAATTTAACGGATTCAATCAGGTGTATCTTGTCGATATCTTCTTCTACGTAAAGGATGTACATTATGTCCGAGCTTTTCTGGATCTTTAATCAGTTTCTGGCATTTTTAACATAATTTCAGTAAAAACGAGGAATAGAAATGGCAATGGTGATAAACTGTTTGTGCATAACGTCATTTTCAGGTATAAAATATTCATATCAATTATAAAACTTCTTATATGTATTCAACAACTTTTGGAGCTTGAGGACTGTCGCCGTCAAGTAAAGGGAAATTAATAATTGTGAAATCAAATCATCCCGTTTCTAATATATTTTAGTTTATATTTTACCCGAGTCAGAAAAGGGCTTTATTTTGAGCAATTGATAGCTTCATCTAATTTCAGATCTTGTGGGTAAATGATGTCTCCATATTCTAAAAACTAGGTATGTCAATAATAAGGATATCGTCAATATGCCTGCTGTCATCCTTGAAAATAGAAATAAGTTTAGGTTCCGTTATGAGGTTTCTTCGTGAAGTCTCGTCCGTAACAGAACAGAAACAGATCTGCTATCAGAGATGCACAATTTGTACCCATCGGAATACCTATGACCTGTTAATAAATAGTGTTGCCAAAACGATCAAAAATGTTGTCCAGCAAAGATTGGGTGCATTTATCAAATAATCACATATCCAGGAACAATTATTAATATCAGAGAGGAATCCTTGTTTTTTGTTAGAACAAATAAACTGCAGACTAGAAGATGCATTAATTATGACATGAGTGTGGCTTTGAGTTTTAATCACCTCCTGAATGGGATCGAGTTAGTAGTAAGTGAGAACTGAAACGAATAATCCAAGAACAATAGCAAATATCGGAAAAACAATGAAACAAAAAGACAACACGGACGCGACACAAAAAAATATGAAAACACAAGCAAAGATGATCAACAAGAACCATGGTTGAGATCAGTTGAAACGGTAGAGTACATATGTAAGCATCTCTGGCTTGTTATAAAACTCACTCCGTGCTGAACAGATCAGGTAGACAGTAAAGTAAAGTAAAGATGAAACAACAATCTCAAGCATTTAAAGCGAAAGATCTGTTGTCATCTAGGAAACAGATATCCCATATCGGTCCACAAGAACCTGATGTCGACAGTAAATCTTCTATAGTGATAACATTAAATTATGGGTACCATACCCTAGTTTAAGAATCCTGTTCGTGAACAAACGGGATTAATGGAGGAAGTAACTAATCGACCACATGTCCATGAGTAGCGAATGCTTAACTGGCAAAGTGTTCTTTTAATCGCTGTCATGCATTTACCGATAAAAAAAATTATAAGAAGACGATCACAACATTTAAGCAAAAACAAATCACTCATCGAGCCAACAGTAAGAAAAGTTGGCAGAATAAAATCATGAGACGTGGGCACAATACAAAGATGGTCAAAATAACATTTTCAATTTACAAAAAAAAAATTAAAAAGCCGAAATTTAAAAGTATGATAATGCATACATAGGACAAATTCTTTTAAGAACAAGTACACCATAACTGAAATGTATATAAAACATACATCTCTCTCACGGAGAATCATTTACGGACTCTACCCTGCAAGAGAGACAAACTCTTGTCTAAAATCAATGAAGGGATATGGAATAAATGTAAATGAGACAAAGTCTCTACAAATACATGGTTAAACAAAGCAATGGAACAACGATTTTTACCTGAAATGTCTTTTTGTCCTTTTGATTTCTGCTTTTGTCAAATCCGTTCGGTAATTTTATTATTACTCTTATTTCTTATCATAACTTGTCGCGTAACAGAGTGGTAATGTACTTCATTAAAAAAGGCTCCCATTGGTAAATCCAGACTGACATTTTTTTATTCTCTTATATCCTAATTATTGCTATACCAAACCTTGTCTAAGTTAAGGTCATTATATATGCTAATGCATTTGTATGAAAAAGAAAGGAAATGGGGTAAATGTCAAGGAGACAACATCCCATATCCAGGTTAAAACGACCCAAAACAAAGCATCTAGGGGTCACCGTACGGTCTTGAACACAGTGAGGAACCTCACACCATATAGCAAGCTCTAAATGGCCCCAAAAAGGTAAAAAGTTAATATATCAATGGAAACAAACCACATCCAACAACCCAAATATCAAGAAACTAAAATTGCATAAGAAGACACGGACAAGCCAGTCAACAACATATTCCTGACTTGGGACAGGCGCAAAAATTGCGGTGGGGTTAAACTCGTTTTCTTGGATCCAAATCCTCCCCCTACGTGTGGTGAACGGCTAAAAAATAAATACACAACAAGACTCACAGTAAAAATCAAACTAGAAAAAAGTCCAACTTATCAAGACGAGTACCCTTACAATGAATTACATAAAACATGAAAACAATACACACAGGTACTGTCCGGACAAATGCTCGCAGTTACTGACAGCTAGCTAAGGACATAATTTCCGTTGAAGAAGATATCAAGCCTTCTTACATATGAAACTTCCATTGAAATACTTCTAAATAGATTTGGTATAACAACATCATCAATTATGAAAGAAGAACATTACATTGTGCAATGCCAAATACTGCCAATTTGAAAAATTGTTTAAATTTAGTTATGGTGTAAAGCGTCTAGGAGATGATCAATGTTTTTGCCAACAAAAACCAAAAGTAAAGACTTAACAACAATACTGTATTTATATCCTTTATGAATTAGTTTGTTCAACGGGTTAATAAGTTTGGAAGGACAATTTTTGAATTTATGCGCTTTGTAAATGATATTGCTATAGAAGTTTGGATGTGAAATGCCCTGATGTATAAGAGCCCTGCATGTAGAACCAAATTTTCTTAATAAGTCAATATATCTATAATAAAATTTAGAGAATGTATTTATCAATTTATGATATCTAAAGCCTTGGTGCAGAAGTTTTTCAGTGAGACAAAGATTTCGGTCGTTGAAGTCAGAAACATCACTACATACTCGTGCATATCGAACAAGTTGTGAAATGTAGACCCCGTAAGAAGGGGCTAACGGAACATCGCCGTCGAGATGTGGAAAATTGACTATAGGGAAGGAGAAATCATCCCTTTTATCATAAACCTTAGTGTTTAACTTCCCTTGATTTATTGATATATCAAGATCAAGAAAAGGAATATAATCACTGCTGCTGTTGGATTTATTTAAAGTAAGTTCTGCAGGATAAATTTCATCTGTAAATTTAGAAAATTCAGGATTGTTTAAAGCCAAAATATCGTCCAAATATCTATATGTATTGTTAAATGTATCCACTAAATGCTTCTTAGAAGGGTCTTTTTGAATTTTTGCCATGAATTGTGACTCGTAGCAATAAAGAAATAAATCTGCTATGAGAGGTGCACAGTTGGTACCCATAGGAATACCTATTTTTTGCCGATAGACTGTATCACCGAAACGAACAAAAATATTATCAAGAAGAAAATTTAATGCTTTTATCAAATCCTGACAAGTCCAGTTTGTATATTTGTCATGTCTGTCGTCACTGAAAAACGATTTAAATGTATTGCAACAAATGTACGTACATCCTGATTTTTTGAAGGACCATTTGATCAAATACGAAAATTTCTCTTTGATGAGTGTATGCGGTAATGTAGTATAAAGGTTAGAAAAATCATAGCTATCGACGGAGGTGTATGCTTCATTAACAGATCGAAGTCTCTCCAAAACTTCTACAGAATTTTCAACACTCCAAAAGTAGTTAATTCCACTGTATTCATAACATTTGTTGCTCAAGTTGATGACGAGATTTTTTATGGTAGTAAGTGCACTGGTCAATAAAACAGAAATATGTGTAGTTGAACATTTACTTGATGCCGAAATAAAACGAAATTTGAAAGGATTTTTGTGAAGTTTAGGAAGCCAATACATAGTAGGAATGCTTTTATAATTAGAAGTTGCTTTAAGTTCAGCTGTAGCTATCATGTGATCATCAATTATTTGTGTTTCTGTTGACGTGGTAGCTTGAAATGTACTAGAATTGGTATGTTCTTTATGAAAATGAGATAGAGTTATATATTCTCACCTTGGTCGCATAGGTCTAGATCTGATCTAATTCGATCATTAGTATAACTATATCCCAATTATTCTAAAGAGGTTACTCTAAAGAGAATTACCGAACAGAATTATTCAGAGGAAACGTCAGTAAAGGGCTACGCCGAGCGCAGCATGATACGACCGCAGCATGTCGACCACTGAAATTTGAACAAGTGTGATTTAAAGTAAATGTGGACACAGTTTAGAGCTTGACACAGTAAATAGATCGATACAATAAGGAGCTTGACACAGTAAGTAGCTGGACACAAACAAGGGAACATAAAACCACTGACAGATTATATCAAGATGAATTCAAAGCAAACAAGTAATTAGCTGCACACAAACTAAGGAAAACAAAAATTAGCCCTTATAATTCCTTCTATATATATCTGAAATGGTAAGAGGTATGTAAAATTGGTCAAATAATACTTTAAAATACAAAGATCTGATCTAATTCGATCATTAGTATAACTATATCCCAATTATTCTAAAGAGGTTACTCCAAAGAGAATTACCGAACAGAATTGTTCAGAGCAAAAGTCAATAAAGGGCTACGCCGAGCGCAGCATGATACGACCGTAGCATGTCGACCACTGAAATTTGAACAATACAATACAAATAATACAAATGATCCTTTTGGTCATTTGTTCTCTATCAGCTTTTAAATGTTTTCGGTTACTGGACTTCCAAATGTTTTGGCTCCATCTGCACTGATGAGACATAAGTTGTCGAAATGCGCATATGCAGAAAATAAATTAACAGTAACTTCGGTATTTTGTTATTTATTACCACTGGGTCGATGCCTCTGCTGGTGGACTGTTAGTCCCCGAGGGTAATCACCAACCCAGTAGTCAGTACTTCGCTGCTGACCAGAAAACCGATTTAATTAACACTTGCCATATCTAAATTTTACAAAATTCTGTTTAAAACTAAGGAGTATCTCCCTCATGCATAGCTCTGTCCTTAGCCGAATTTTGGCTTTTCTATTTAGATCCTTTTGGTCATTTGATCTCTATCAGCTTTTAAATGTTTTCGGTTAATGGACTTCCAAATGTTTTGGCTCCATCTGCACTGATGAGACATAAGTTGTCGAAATGCGCATATGCAGAAAATAAATTAACAGTAACTTCGGTATTTTGTTAGTTATTAACTATATGATAAGAGGAATCCGAAGAAAGGAAACCCATTAAAATCCAACACAAAAATATAAGATTTTACATATTCTGAAAATTGCAATTTCAGCCCTTTTGACCCTTGTAGCTTGGAAACGATAAGAGCTACGACAAATCCATTGACATACTACTGAAATCTTATATCAAGAGAAATCCAAAGAAAAAAATCCCATCGAAATCCAATGAAAAATGAAAATTTCAGGTAATCTGCAAATTTGCAAATTTATCCCCATTCGGCCCCTCATAGCTCGAAAAAGAAACGTGTTGTCAAAAATCTGATGGAGCAGCTCTATATTTATTTTCAAAAGGAATCCATTGCAAAAAACTGCATCAAAATCGGACAAAAAAAAGAGTAAAGTTTATGAAAAGCGCCCCTTTTGGGCCCCATTTATTTCGTAAATGGTACATGGTACGCAAATCCGTTGGCATACTTCTAATAGGAAATTTAATTAGAAACACACTGAAAGAAACCCCATCAAAATCCAATGAATGATAAATATTCAACAGCCAAATATGTGAAAACACCCAATTTTGCCCTTTTTGTCCCTTTTTTTAAAAACGGGAGGGGCCAAAATTACCAAAACAAACACAAGCCTTCCTTTTGTGCCAAGGAAGACTGTGTTAAAATTTCATAAGGATTGGTCAACTGGAATTTAAGTTATTGACAAAAAAATGTCTACAGACGACAACAACGACGACGACGACGACGACAGCGCCATACCATTATATGACCTCAAATTTTTTGCGGTTGTATAAAAATGGATAAAGGGCTACGCCGAGCGCAGCATGATACGACCGCAGGATGTCGATCACTGAAAAATCCAACAAGTGTAATTTAAAGTGAATGTGGACAAGGTTAAGAGCTTGTCACCGTATCTAGATGGACAGAATAAGTAGCTTGACACAATAATTGGTGTGACACAAACTAGGGAACATAAAATTAGTCCTTTAGATTCCTGAAAGCTAGAAAACTGTATGAGTTATGCTAAATCTATTGACATACTACTGACAGTAAACATCAAAATGAATCCAACGAAAAAAATTCCCAACGAAATGCTATTAAAAATAAAGATTTTACATATTTTGAAAAATTGAGATTTCGACTCCTTTGACCCCTTAGAACTCAAAAACAGTATGAGATATGCCAAATTTGTCGACATAAGTCTGAAAGATCATAACAAGAGGAATCTAAAGAAAAAAATCCCATCAAAATCTGATGAAAAATAAAGATTTTACATATCTTCAAAAATTGCAATTTTAGCCCCTTTGATCCCTTATATCTGGGGAACGGTTAGAGATACGCCAAATCTGTTGCCATTTACTTAAAGCTTATAACAAGAAAATCCAAAGAAAAAAAATTCCATCAAAATCCGATAAAAAATAATTTTTAGGTGATATGCACATTTGCAATTTTGACCCCTTTTGGCCCTGATAGCACCAATAGGAAACAAGTTATCAAAAATCTAATGGTTATGCGCTATGTTAATTTTTCATAAGGGACCAACTGCAAAAACTGCATCAAAATCTAACAAAATTTAGAAATTTAAATTTTTTAGGTTCACCCTTTTTGGGCCCCATTTATCTCGTGAAAGGTACATCCGACATGCAATTTGTGACATACTCCAGATCAGAAATTTGCCCAGGAGTACAGAGAAAGAAATCCCATCAAATTCCGATAAATAATTAAGACTCTACAGCCCAATATATGAAAACACCCAATTTTACCTTTTTTGTCCCTTTTTTGAAAACGGGCGGGGCCACAATAACAAAAACCAATCCAAGCCTTCCTTTTGTGGCAAAAATCATTGTGTTAAAATTTGGTAGGGATTGGCCAATTAGAACTAAAGTTATAGACCAAAAACATAAGTGTCTACAGACGACAACGACGATGACAACACCACCATACCATTATACGACCTCAAATTTTTTTGCGGTCGTATAAAAAGGAAATAAAAAGGAGGTGCAAAAACACCGGAAAATTTGCTATGCCTTTTTAAGGGCATTTCTAGGGAAGTGATGGGTTAAACAGGTTTTATGGCACTAAACCAACTCAATACTTACTTTTAAGTAGAGAAAATTCAAACTTTTTGGGGTAAAGAATCAAATAATGTGAGGAGAAATATTTTGTAAGGTGAACTCTGTGAGGAGAAATATTTTGTAAGGTGCTTCTGATCTAGTTTTTGCTGAGCATAGCAGAATTGAACCTCACGTACTTTTACCGTTTTCCTATTTTAACAATATGTGTCCATTTTAAACATAAACAAATCCATCAATTTTCTAAGTATGTGATTTAAAGGGGTAAATCAAGTACACAATGCATATATTTTGGTCTTGTGGTATTTGATTTCGAGACGAAATGGCGAATTTTATATTTTTGTTCAGAACAGCCCTTGGTACATTTTGAGGATTACAGTAACATCAAAAGGGTGATTTTTAATATCAGTTAAAAGAACCACAACATAATTTGACGACATAAAAAGAGAATACCGTAGATTTTTGGGTAAGGTAACCACGTTAAATATATCAGCCAAAAGAGAACTTCTTTAAAACTTAGCTCCAGGTGCTTTTCAAGGAATTCCATACAAAATACCCTAAATTTAGACTAAAGAATTTTAGAAATTTATGAATCCCTCTTTAAAATAAAATTAATCAAATTCATCAAAAATTCATACTGTTATATAAGCTGAAAAAAAATGTATCTCTTTAAGTTCATGACGAAGATCATGAATATAGTAGATATCATATGTAACAATTTTGCTAAATATTGTACGAATATCTTTCATCCGCCATGAAATTGAACATGGAAAGAAGGGAAATGTGGTAAATTTTAAGGAGACAACATCCAATCTCCATGTTAAAACGGTCCAAAACAAAGCATCTAGGACCCACCGTACGGTCTTCAACACAGTGAGAAACCTTATACTATATAGCAAGCACACAAAGATGAACAACATGGACCCAATAAAAAACCATGGGTGAGATCAGATGCACCGGTAGAGTAAGCATCTCGGGGGGAGGGGGGACTCTCATATATTTTGTAAGGGGACGTGCGGCTGGGGGTCCAAAAATTGTACCCAAATTAATACTAGATTATGATCCAAATCCATACCCAAATAAAAACTGACCATATATATGACACCCATAAAAATACTAATAAACAATGTAAATTTACTATATGATTAGAATAAAAAGGGGCAAATTCTAAAATTTGTCAATTCATAGTTAAAGTGACATTTTCTAATGAATCTTACAATATGTCTACGAAATTGAAAAAATAAACCAAATTAATACAAGATGTGTTGAAAATAGACCCAAATAAATATGAAAAGGGGAAAAATGAGCATCAAATAAATACTAGAATAAGCACCCAATATATCAGTAGACCAATATATAGGATCCCCCCGGAAACATCTCCTGCTTCTTATAAGACACCCACCGTGTTGAACATGTAAAATCCGGCAGTAAAGTCAAATCCCATAGAGGAAACAACAATTAAGCTTTAAAGGGAAAGATCTGTTGTCATCTGGGAAACAGAATGATATTCCATAGCGGTCCACATGATGGTGATGTCGACCGTAAAACGTCCTGAGGGATATCCAATATCCAATAACCCGAAAATCAAGAAACTAAAATTTTATAACAAGACAGAATAAGGCATTGACCAACAGAGTCGTGACTTAATATATTATCATCCGTACACTTTTATTTATTGTTCATTTTATATCACAGTGACGACACATATCAAAATTTAAACCGAAAGCTAAAAACATTTTCTTACAAAGCAACATTACACTATCTTACCTAAAGTGAAAGTTATCATTTCGAACAGCAGCGGTTCGAAACCTTTTCATTCTTTTTTGGTTTTATATAAATTTCACAATTTATGACATTATTTGAACTACTTCCTTATTCAAATATTTAACCTCGATCTGAGTTTTAAATTCCCCTTATCCTAAAATAAACAAGAAGAATTATAATGTTACAGATGAATTTCCTACAACCTATGTACATTTAACTCACCAAAATCACTAGATACGGCAATAGAAATATGAAAAAAGAAAGGAAATGGGGTAAATGGCAAGGAGACAACATCCCATATCCAGGTTACAACGACCCAAAACAAAGCATCTTATAACCTCACACCATATAGCAAGCCCCAAATGACCATTAAAAAGGTGAAAAAAAGTGAATAAATCAATGGAAACAAACCACATCCAATAACCCAAATACCAAGAAACTAAAATTTTATAAGAAGACAAGGCCCAACATATTCCCTGACTTTGGACAGGCGCAAAATTGCGGTGGGGTTAAACTCGTTTTCCTTGATCCAAGCCCTCCCCCTACGATTGGTGAATAGCTAAAAAAGATCGTTTTAAATAAACAACGATAGGACATTGAGTAAATGCATATAAAACAAAGTCTCGACAAATACATGGTATAACAAAGCAATAAAAAATAGTATATACAATGTACTTTTTCATTACATTCCTGACAGTAAGTCTACCTCTAAAAGAGATGAACAATAAATGAATAAAGGAGCACTTATTGACCTTTAAACCTCCACTTTTGCCACTAGAGTTGGTTAACGGTCGATAACTCGATTCAACACAAAAACGTGCTCAAATCCGTTGGTCCGTAAATTGAAGATTTCTAGCACTAACAGACTAAGTTTAAAACCAAAAAATATATATCACAGGCGAACTGTTGCCATGTGAATGAATGGGGATTAATAACTTATACTTATGAAGATTCCGTTTTTATATAAATTATGAATGAAGCTGTTTCATATAAAGAAAAATAGATGATTTGCCAGTAACAGGAGTTCTTGTCAGTTTTAGTCAAATTTTGTGGTTTTTGGTCAGACCTTCAAAGGGAAATAACTCCTACACCGGAAAAACAAACATTCAATTTGCACATTTGTTTTAAAGTACGGTCTTCGTGTTTAGCCACTCTGGACAAAGTAATACCCTACACAATATTTATGATATTCTGCAGTAAGTTAGCATATTTTCGAATTTTTAATACTTTCTTAGTCACTGAGAAGACAGTTCAAGTTTGTACAGTTATATTTTTTTTTTACTTAACACGAGTAGCACTTTAAAGAATGGTAAGAGCTTTTTGGGATTGGGTTTTGAATTATGTTGCCGACTAAACGTCTGACAAAGGTTAAACTATCATAACTTTTAATTAAAAATGCGGTTTTTTTTTTGGTTGTTTTTCACAAGCAGGGAACCATTCTGTCGCCTTGAGATTTTTCAAAAAGTTACTCTTTTTTGGGTTTGTTAAATTCATTCTGTTGATCGCAGAACTGGAAAATTGTCTATTGAGTTGAAATGCACATGATTCTTGTAAGGTCTAAAGTAGAACATTGCCGAAATCTATAGTACACACAGCTCCCCCCCCCCACCAACCCCTATTGAAAAATAATTATGGCTATACCCACTGAAAAGAAGTATATATTTTGTTTTATTTTACAATAAATCATTTTGCCACGAAAAAGTTATTTAGTTAAAAGGGAGGATTTTTAGTACTCGGATTATCTCCCTTAAACTTAAGTTTGTTGTTAAAGGTAAAAAGGAAGGAATTCAGTAAGGGAACCAGTTTGTTTATCTGTGTACCCAAGGAATTGAATGATAAGTAAAGTAAGGATTGGCTGTGCTGCATGATAAGATGTAAATTAACCAAGTCTTTCACATTTTCATGCCATTTACTCTTTGTAGTCTTTCAATAAATAATTAGAAAATGTTTAGCACTTCACAGTAATTTTTGGTGATTTTTTTAAAAAGATGGATTTTTTCACATTCTATGCAGACATTGTGAACTTTAAAGGGGGTATCCCCACTCTTCTATAAATAGCTCAAAAGGAAGGCGGTCATGCATATATAAACTTTTTATTTTTAGAAGTGCCAATAAAAGTTCCTGAACAGCAAGAATAGTTTTTGATCTGATCATTGTTAGAAAATACTATAAACCTGAAATATATTAGCATTGTGGGCAATGGGAAATGAATTCCTTCCTTGTTCCCTAAAAACTTACATGTGTTACACAGACTCTGCCTCATTTATTCATAAATTCATTTACAAATAAAGATCAGTATAGATAAATTTAGTTATTTATTCTGTTTCAAATGATTGTTATGAAAGTGGTAGTGAACCAAGGTATGTTTTTTTTTAAGTTTGGGAGGGGAGGGGGGGTGTAAGCGTACTTACTTCCAATCGTGTAGAATGTCCGTGTATATAAACAACCTATTGTATTTCTTCCGTCACGGTCAGTACTCCATTGATATTGGTCAGTTACATGTTGTGGATATTCTACCCTGGTGCATTTTATCCAAAGGGAATGAATACACTGCCGGAATTAATCCTCTGTTACAGATGGGGTTCAACCGACGAGACCTGATACAAGAATGTTGTACCATCACATCTCTATTTATAATTTGTTTATCGAAATTCTACAAAAAATAAATCCTAAAAAAAGTTTTATTCATTTGACGTTACATTATTTTCAGTTTTAACCGAGGAACTATTTGATGCTTGACGTGACGTTTGCTTTTGTTGACATAGAAACACGCGCAACGTCGCGCCATTCTTTTATCACCACAGTGTGGTGATACAACTTTCTGTATCATACATGTTCCGCTTTAGGTATTTCTGAGGTATTTTATATGAAAACTCTAACAATGTTAGATAAAACTTATTGGTTACACTTGCCATATTATGTGACTTCCTTTGGGAACAAATATTATATGCAGTTTTTGGTAATAGGAAAAAAATAATAAAATATCTTTTTCGAATGGAAGAAATTTTAAATAATATTTTTTCTTTGCAACAAATGTTATGAGGGGACTTATATTTGTCACAGATTTGGTTAATTTTATTGATGGATTGTAATGTTTTCAAAGTTGAAAAATTTGAGAAAATAAGAATCTACAAAATAATGTAATTAAGTCTCCCAAACGAAGTTTGTGGAGACTTATAGTTTTTGCTCCGTTTCTTCTTCTTCTTATTAAGTTGCGCAAACGAAGTTTGGCGACTATTGTTTTTGCTCCGTTTCTTATTATTATTAAGTCGCCCAAACGAAGTTTGGCGACTTATTGTTTTTGCTCCGTTTCTTATTATTAAGTCGCCCAAACAAAGTTTGGCGACTTATTGTGTTTGCACCGTTTCTTATTATTAAGTCGCCCAAACAAAGTTTGGCGACTTATTGTGTTTGCACCGTTTCTTATTAAGTCGCCCAAACAAAGTTTGGCGACTTATTGTGTTTGCACCGTTTCTTATTATTATTATTATTATTAAGTCTCCAAAACCGAGTTTGGGGAGACTTATTGTTTTACTACCGTTTCTTATTAAG
>MJUU01044531.1:119871-134993 GCA_002080025.1 Modiolus philippinarum | reverse complement strand
ACTGAGGTAGACGCCAAGCTAGACCCTGTTTATACTAAGACTGAGGTAAACGCTAAATTTGATGCACTAGACCCTGTTTATACTAAGACATTCACACACTTATATCTGAATGTAGTACCTAGTGCAAAGATCACGTGATGGTGTGACAATTATTCTAGGTAAACAAAATGACATAATATACACGAATCAGTGGAAAATTCTATATGCAAATGATTATGGGATAATGAACTTATCGTTTACATGTAGTTTAAAAAATAACTCAGCATTTGACATTTACCGACTTGTGAACATTTAAATGTAACCTGACCAAAATAACAAACAGAATGTCAACTATCTGCATGTGATTGGCATTGTAGCGGATCTGCCATGCAACGCCGTACTATGCTGAAGTTGCAGTAATTTGATTTGTACGTGTATGCCATATATTTCTTGCGTGTAAAAAAAATAAAATTGATAAAATCTGACTGTTTGTTTGAATACTATGCATCAATAACCATTACATCCATGCAGTGCTACAGACAAACAAGTCCTTATTTCATTTATTGAAATGAATATCGGGTCGTTTATGAAACAAACAATACTAAAAGAAAAGTAAAGAAGAAGAATGCCGAAAACACAGTTTAAAGAAGAAGGGGTTACATTTGGTCAAGTGTTGAAACAAAGTTTTATGAACATAGAAAGCCTTTCACCAAAATAGAGTGAAATTCGAGATCTAATAGCTCGGAAATGGCATAAATTATGAATAAATACATGTGCACAAGCTTAAACATTTATTTCAATGCGCAACACAAAGATCAAGTACCATTTAAGTACTAATACCGAACTTAAGGTCACATTATAAGTGAGACCCCCCTTTTCCTCGTAACTTGTAGCACGTATCAAAAGCTTGACTGTAGAGCGCAATGTTGCCTTTTTTATGAATGAGGAATGCCATAAAATTGAACATGCTAACTAAAATCCTTTCATACTCAATGTTCTAGCTTTGCATTTTTGTATGCAATAACGTTTGTCCAAATTTTCAGAATTCTAAATTACCTGCCATGAAGGTAATACCTTCAAGGCTGTAAAAGTTCATGGACGTTTACGTTTCATGTTGATAGTTACATTTACACACTTGCATTTACATGTGGAATTGCAGCGTTTTCAATCGTCCATCGCTCAAAAATGTTGCATTTTATATGACAGAATTTCGATATCACCGTAACGCAATATTGGATTGATTTAAAAAAAGGTAACCCGCCGTCATTAAGGAAATAAAGCACGATATGAACACTTAATTATAGTTACAATAGAATTATAACAATTTAATGATTCATTTTAGAGTATCACAGGATGTAAAAAGACTGACCGAAGCACACAAAATATGCTTAGGTCATCCCTTTTACACAAAAAAGAAACAACAAAGGCAAAGCATTATTATAGATTTTTACGCTATTAATTGTTTCAATTCCGTCAACTACATTTTTGTGTAAAACTTTGTTTTCTGCATTTGCCTAGTTCTTAGATGTTTCAAATCCTTTTCAATATAGCGTTACCATTTGACTGAAATATAACCCCGATAAAAATACTCTGTTACTTACAGCGGTCATAACAAACGACAAAGGTCAGCAGATTCCCCCAATACCATAATATAAAGACGGATATAAAATATTATTTAGTGATATACTGCTAGGAGAATATTACTTCCTCAATAGATTCTTTGGAGATTAAGTATTTTGTCTAATCAAAATGATGTATCATGTTGTCATGAACTAAATGTCTGTCACGGAAGTTGATTAAAAGACGTGTGCTTAATTGGATAGATTTTAGCACTGATTTATTAATATTTACTGACAAACCTTTTAAACTTGTATCGCCTTCAGATGGTTGTACTGAAATTTCTTTTATAATGACAGCAAGATATATTGCTGAAACTAGAGTAAATGATATTTGTGGCAGCATATAAATGTTTGGTCATGTAAAAGTAATGTATCCATGACACATTCATGCAACCAATGTTTTCGAGAAACTGGAAAATTAGTTTTTAAATGAATGAGCTTTTGTAGTAAATTATAACATTTACTGGCTTTTTCCACTAATAATTACTAAAATGCAAGACTTTCGGATCAGAATTCACGTCTTCTTGTTGGAGAAGCTGAAAAAGGCACCAGCAATCTTCTTTTTAATATCAACATAGCAACCATGTGTTCTTTAATAATAACGAAAAACCACCATTTTAATTCTAGTTCAACAGACCGCCATTTCAACAACCCAAAAGGCATGTCTCTTCCGTGCATATGATATCAAAACCTGGAAGGCCTCAAAACATAAAAAAAGTAATTCAACTAAAAGTAACGAATTTACCGAGACTGGAACGGTTTTAAAGGCAAGAAATGTGCATGTCTGCTCTTTTTTGAATACATGTATAGTCCATTTGGTGACTATAAAAATAGGGAAAGAATTAATTAAAAATCTGGTCATTAAGATAACATCTATTTGAAGGGCTACTTCATACATATTAGTGGTCAATTTTACGTGTAGATCTGTCATGGTATAAAAAAGTTGTCTATTTCATATAAGGGTAAAATGATGCCTGTTTTCTGTGTTATCATATCAGGAGTAATAAAATCCATTTCAACAGCCTACATGTGCTGTTTGTTTATAAACAATAAGTCAGCTGACCACTAGTTGCATGTAGGTAAAACTTTCTAGTGCTGCTGATGAGGAATAAATTTCCGAAATGGCCATACAGCTCATAAAAATCATTGCAGTTGGAGTTAACATATGTGTTATGGTCTCATGTTCATTTACTCCATATCCTTTCGTAAAATATTTCTTAATCAAATTTGGACAGCATTGTTGTTTACCTGTTCAGGTAAAAATCAATACCATGATGAAAGTTACATTAGAATTTTACTATGTATTGCTTTATGTATATACTAGGGAAGATATGTTAAAGGACATGTTAAGGTTCTACTAAAGTAAAAAATTAGAACACATAATAAAGATCAAACTCTTGACTGTATTTTGCAAGCTACATGAAATATAGTAATAAATCATGAAGAAATGAATTCTCTCAATCATAATTTATATGTACTCACTGTATATAAATTGAAAATTAATTTGAAATTCAGATTTTATAACCAAATACACACTCAAATTTAAAAAAAGATAAGAGGTCAGGAAAACGTCTATTTCTTGTCGAAATTGTTCTAGACGAATACTATGATGTATAATGCAAGGCAAGCTAACGTTAGTTTGTCTAATAGCATATGTTTTAAAGTAGAAATTTGGAAATTTTTGACTTAAATGTGTGTAATTACTTCCCCTATGTACCACTTGAAAATGAACAGTAGTCCCAAATAATTGGCATTAGCTTGCCCTTCCTTAGATATTTAAGTATACGTCCACAACAAATTTGAAACATATAAGTCCTCCTTTAGACCTCTTGATTTTTTTTGAAAATCGAGTGTTTACCAAATGAAAAGATTTGCCTATAAAATAAAAATTCAAATTTATTTACAATTTTCTCAAAGAATGCATTCCGCAATAATATTTTACTGCATATCTTGCAGCTTGAGAAATACAGACAAAGGTTTTATGTTTACTGAGTGTTTTAGTGGAACCTTAACTTTTATACATATACAATGTACCCCAGTAATTGGACAGTCTAATGAAAATGTACATGTTATATGAAGCAAGAAAAGTTTATGCTAATTTGAATATTAAAATAAATAACTACATTAATTTGAATTTCAAAGAAAGATCTAATAAAACATGTTGATATTTTTTTCAAGAAAAGTATATTTATTTAAATGTAATTAAATTTCATATCAATTTCTTCTCCGAAGATCTTCAAAGTAATCAAGAGAAAATAACAAGGTAGCCTTGTAATATTTAGATAGCTTTAGTACAATCAAATGTGAAAGGTGTTTATCTTTATATGCAAATGCAAAGACTATATTTGAATTCTTCACACATGCATGTAAGTGCCATGTGACAAAATTTAACAATAGAAAGTTAAGGTTGGGTCAGGCTGTTTAGTTTTATGGCACACTCCCATACTTGTAGTCTTCAAAAATTACTATTCAGAGTAATGGACAAAATCTTTATTTGGGGGGATACCATAAATATGTTGTTCATTTATGTAATGACTACTTTATTAAGAAATGTTTCAATAAAAATTTCTAAATTTTTTCCCTTATATTCAATTAATCATTTTCCCTATTTTTATAGCCACCAAATAGATGGGTACCAATGCTGAATGCAACGTGGCGTTTCTAAATATTGTTTGTCTACAATACTTCACAGGTATTAGGTTTTTCGCGTTAGGACCTGCATACTCTGCATCGACAATCCATTTAGCAGTAGTTTCAACTTGCATATAGTGTTTCAAGAGTAATAATAACTAACTGTCCTCTGCTCATTGTATTATACTTATTTCGGTTCAATAGTTGTGCATTTATTATCCATGCAAAGGTTTATTATAATAATTAGGATTTTTTTCTCATTATGGTTTTATCCCTTTTTGTTATTTTTTACACGACGACTGGTTAACTTTCAGTTTATTATGAATTAGTATATGTTGTTTTTTCTTGGACACAATTCAACGACTCAAATCGTATTCATATCCATCATCCCAAAATTTGTTGAAGTTATATTCTTCGTAGTGATGTGATAGACACTTCTTCGGCACTTTACTCCCTAATGCTAAAATATAACAAAATGAAAACAGTTATTCAGAATTATTAATTTAATATTCATATTATTACTTCTATTTTGATAGAAAATGTCATATTAATAAATTTTTAGAGTCATGTTTAGAAAATATGAAAAAGAAAGGAAATGGGGTAAATGTCAAGGAGACAACATCCCATCTCCAGGTTAAAACGACCCAAAACATAACATCTATGCGTCACCATACGGTCATCAAAACAGTGAGGAACCTCACACCATACAGCAAGCAGAAACTAAGATTTGTTGAGATAATGAAATGCTAGATAAAATCTGCACATCTGCTAGATCTTAATGACCTCTTTTAAGCAATTTATAAACTATGCAGGTACTCGTATTGCAAATGAGCTGCCTTTTGATTATTTTGACCTCGATTTCACGTTTACAAGTTCAGCTTCCGTTTTGTTTTGTGTTACTTTCTATATTAATCATTAGTGCTGTTACTGACATTGCCATAGATTTGATTAATCTTTGTTTTCAGTGTTTGAATGTAAATCTGCGTTGAAATACGATTTCACTTTTCCCATCAGTTAGATTGGTCTGAAAGTCACGCCACGTCACACCAAAACATTACGATTGAAAAAAAATATACGGTTGGGCATAAATATGGAATATTCGTATTTTCTGAGCCAGAATTTGAAGTTTGTAAGTATTATGCAGAAAAATGTGTGACTGAAAGTATAATATTTTTCATTAAACATTGTTTTCTAACTGTGAAGTACGAAAGTCTGATTCTACAAATCTGTCCAACTACTCTTTCAACCCGTTCTGAAACCCAATTTTTGGTGAAAATGGGAAATTTTTTAAATCAAATATTGTGTGTACAAATATTTCCCAAAAATGCAATTTTCGATGCCTATCGTGTACAAAAATTATTAAAGTAATAATTTCAGTGATTTTTAAAAGGATAATTTGAATTTTTGGAAACAAACAGCCCTTAAACATTTCAGGCACTCTCAACAAAAAATATTCCATATTTATACCCAAGAGTATATATATATGGAGACTCCAGTTGATCATACAACGGACTTGCCATTTATGTCTTGTTATTTTTCCCCGAGTGTTAGGGAAGGGAAAAACGACATAAACGACCAGCCTGGTGTAAAACAATTATAAACTGGAGTCTCCGTGACTTATTTTGATAATATGACAATTACAGTACATATTTTGTGTGGGTGAGACCTTTGGTTGCATAGAATTGTCGCTTTATTTGGCTTTTCCAACAATTAGATGTACGTAGTACCCATTACATCACAAACAAATCTGTTGACATTACATCAGAATTATTTGAATGTGAAGTAATCGAACATGTTCACATTTTTTTTCCTGCCGTCAAAATCATGGCTAAATTTTCTTTTGTAGTGGGCGTAAGTTAGAAAAGTTTCACTTTGTTGTATGTTGCTCATTTTTTTTACCACTTTTTACACCTATAGTGGTCGCAAAACGTTTGAAGCACGTCTTATCAAAATATAATTCGAAAACGTCTCCCACGGATCGTGATTAGTTTTTGTATCGTCATATATTTTAATTAAAACAATATGAACGCACCCGGATGATTTAAAAAGTAAAATGAACTTGTACCGCGGGCAAACAGGCTCCATTATTCATTTTGATAACTCAAAAATTGTTAATTTCTGGTATTGATCTCAATATCTAGAAATCCCTTTTCCAACGAAATCAAAGTACAAGCTGAGAAAAAACCTCTACATGACTGTGACCTCAAAATTCGTCGAACTAATTAAGCAAATTAGGTTTATTTCTGTCATTCTCAGCAGTTGTTTAAATGTGTATGCGAAGTTTTTAATTACGAGCGTTGATTACATTTCTTCGAAAGATTTCCTCCCATTTTAGACTTTTCGCGTTTTACACAAATTTCATGGAGTACATTCACTCCATATCCTTTCATTTTCCCTATCTCATTCAATTATGTCGTGATCGAAATTTTACTATCTTGAGGAAGTAATATTTTTAACGAAGGAGAATCTATATGTAAACTTACGTAAAAGCACTTCAGAAGAACCTGAAAATATATTTTAAAATTATAAAACTTTTAACCACAATCTAGATGGGTCTCTATTGTTGGACTGGTTGAACACTTCTCAATTACCTGTGTTCTTCTGCAGGGCACCAGATATTACAGATCCACAAGTTCTGAAACTCGTTTAATCCTTCTGCATTGTTCAGCACTATCTCGTGACCATTTTATTGATAGTCATCATGGTCGATTATTCTTACTATAATTATTCAAATTTTAATTGACAATGTTTTTTTTGTAAGCATACACATATTTACACTGCTTTTTTTTTTAAGTATACATATTTATGTTCATATGAAGGTGTTAAATTAATGCAATTGTCACCAGTTATTGTCGCTTTTGAAAATAGCGTTACAATATCGTAACCAATGTAGTGTTTAGTTAACGGTTAACGTCTAGGCGCATAATCATGAATTAAAAGTCTCCTCGTTTGAGAGACGTCATGATACACGAAAAAAATTGCATACACAATCTCGAATTTGAAAAATAAAAATTCTTAATAATAATTAGTGATGAATATCATTTCACTTACGTCGTAACAACTCGTTTGATTACAACGGTCGCGTTGTTATCATTTATATAAGTTTTAGTATAATGGTTTCGCTGTTAATGCTTAAAATTGTTTAATGCAAACAGCATGTATGAGGAAATCGTGGATGCACGTTCTGTCTTATAAAGAAAATAGAATTGGTTCTCAGAATGTGAGTTAAAGCTTTCAAGACCAGAAAACTTTGTTGCATATACAGCTGTCCGTTTTTGTTTAATTGTTTAAATGACGGGTGATGCGTGTATCGGTCATACCCTTTACTGTTTAGAGAGATCATGCAAAATGTTTTTATTCAAATAATAAAATACAATGCAGTAAAATTAAGATTCTGCAGATGGCCATTTCGACAACTAATGTCTTAAAGCTTAATGATTCTTGGATATCAAATACTATGAGCTAAATGAGTCTTTGCTTTATAAAGATTTCAATCTACATGTAATTTTTTTCTTGAAAAGTTTTTAGACGTCCAATTATGAAACCGACTCCTTACGTATAACCTTCAAGTAACATGCACAATGTATCACTATGAATTTACATGATATTGCAACTGAACGAAAGTACAAACCGATAGTTTTTAGCAAATGTGTATCTATTACTTAGAGGGAAACGATCTCAGGAGAATTATCCACTTACCTTTCAGGTCATTATCTGTGATAAAATATGAATATATCTGTGATATGAATTTTGTACAAACGCTCAGTTATCTACATTTTTGCAACATTTTTTTTACAGATATTGACTTGATATTTTGCATATGGTTATAATCAATGAGTTACAGTAAGTTTAAAATTGTGTTATCGCCTGTTGACTTTTGGCTGACATAAATCGTGCTTTGTTCAGTTTTTTCAGTTGTCGTTTTTAGACCAGAGAGATAAGAAATCCCGACACCATATCTTAACAAGGGACGGGTTAAATCTTGTCTAAATTTGCTTCACTGAGTTTTGAATGACATTCGCAATACTCTAACAATTCAGTTTTGTAGTTGTTTTTGAAAACCTAATCGCACTGCCTAACAAAGATATACTATTAAGGCGTTGGCTATTAATTAGGCTCGCCGGAAAAATAATAAAAAATTGTCTATTCTTCCAACAAAAAATAATACGCAAAAATAAATAATATAAATAATAACATTCACAGCTTGGTGTTTTACAGAACCATAAATCCTACTTATTCATTTCTTATTTTGTTTCTTTTCTATAATAGTAGCTTTTTCATATAATTTTTCTATACATTTTCATCCGAATTTCATTGGCCGAAAAAATTGACATTTCTGTCAATTTTTTCCGGATAGCTGGACAAATAGTAAAATTTGTTTATTTTTCCAGAATTCCGGCTATAAATGTTACATACTTCAACAAAATCATTTTTGCAATGATTAATTTCCAATGTTTTGGTAAATACTTCAAACTGTATTGTAAATTGTAAATATTCGGCTTATACTTTTACTGAGATAAAAAACGGGTCTGCAGTGTGCTTAATTTTCTTAGTCTTATTTAAGTGGTTCTGTTTATCAACAGTGGGTTGGTATGTGCTACGAGACTGATTTCCTCAGGGACCCATGAAGGCGCTCATAAAATTAAAGATGCTCAATCTGGATCCTTTGGTCTTACTTATAGATTGATGATGTTCTGTCTATTAATAACGATTTTTTTATCGGATAGATCCCATTCTCCAGAACTTGAGATAGAAGAAACACTGGACACCGCCAGATCTACGTCTCGAATTTGACGAAAGTCGTCGTCTCGGTTCTAAAATTTACGACAAAAGGGACGACTTCAATTTATAATCATGTATTTCCCTACCATGGAAAGTAGAATACCAACTTCTCCTGCTTACAGCCTGTTTGTTTTACAGTTGATTCCTTCCGCGAAAGCTGACGCCAACTGAGCTTAAATTTTCAATTAGGTTGATTGTCATATTACTCAAGGCTTCAAGGAATTCCGTCTCATGCGAAAAAGTATTTTGGTAGATAACAGTTCCTTGTGAAGACTGGTGAAGTTTAGGTCCGAAGTGGGATTCAGGATTCCTATTTTTCTTAGTATTGGTATGAACATTTCTTCTCTTTCTTTGCAACCTTTCAATGGCAGTTGCTGTAGAGTTGCTTCCGGTCACTGGAAGGGGAGCTTGGTCTCGCCATACAACAGGTTTAACCCACCATTTCTTTAAAGTGCCTGTAGCAAATTTGAACCCTTGTGGTTGACAATCGTTTGGTAGTTTTGCACCTCCTTGTCTTTTTGTCAAATGGATTTCGGCTCTCGACAGTCATATTCGGTGATTTTGTTATTATTTTCATTGTTCAATAACTATATTTAAATGTTATCATATCACTACATAATTTAATCCAACTGCCGGAAAAAAAACTTTTCGTCGATTCTGCTGGTTAGTCAGAAAAATAGACACTTCGTAATATTAATTAGCCGCCATTGCATTTTTCAAATATCAGATAGATTATTTCAGATCAGTACATGTATGCTTACACTAAGAGACAAAATTTTAAACATAAGACTGACAGTTGAAAACATTAAGCTACAATACAAAAACAAATAAATATATAAATGACTCTTTAATTAATTCTTCAATTGTTTCTTTGAAAAGATAACCAATTGATGATCCAATAGCTCTATCCACTTAAATACATGTATTTACAAATCCATTAGGATTCAAGGATTTGCTATTTAATCATTGATTATGAAAAGGTATGTAAACTTTACTGGTACTTACCGTTAAGGTTGTCAGCTGAAAAAGTGTAATGTACTTATAAATACTTTGGCAAAAAAAAATCTAAGCAAAAATTAAAAATTAAAATTAAATATTAAAAATCAAATTCAAATAGCATTGCAATACAGAAGCACAAAAATGGATACACAAGAACAAGAATATCCAAAGAAAGAGAAGTGAAGAACATAACAGAAATATACCACCAGCAGTGTGAAACCCACAAGAGACGCAACTGTTATCAGATGCTTTAGTAAGGTAGGCATGATCCATTCCATGCGTTTGCCAATGAAAGGTCTGATGTTAAGTCAAAGCCAGTGTATTAAACTCTTGGTTGACTGTAAATACTATTAATTGTAAGAAAAAATGTAACAATCTGTCAAAAAAGGCGATGATTAAAACTTAGTGAAAAGTTTGCGAAAGTAGTTGGACATAACCTTGATGATAAAATTTTTGAAACGGTTATTTTGATCTGTTGATAAAGCCGTTTTATATATAGCATTCATGATAACAGCCAGTGAATTAGGAATAAGTAATTGTAAAAGCGTAGGGATATTACTACTTTAAAACAAGAATTTACCGATTTCAAAATCATTATGCTTGTCGTAAAATTTTATTTGGAATGTCCATTATCATCAATAGAATTATCTGTTCAATGAAAGAATATCGCAATTGAAACCTCGATAGTTTGTTTCCGTTTCTTTGAAACTAACCTCTTTATATAATACATATGTACAAATATGATTTTTTTCACCCATTTGAGTTCAGTAATGCGTATCAATTTCAGTAGCACTGATTTCCTTATGTAGAAAAATATGTTGCAGCAGCTATCTTCTGTTCAAGATTGATATTCTAAAACATCTTTTGGAGTTTTAAATATAAGTTTAAATTTCTAAAATCAAGTAATACTGTAGTACATTGATGCTTCTTTGTGATTATCTGGTAATTTTGTTGCACAAATACGCCAAAATGATAAAACGTATCATACTTTGAGTATTCAGGGGTCTTAAGTTGTGAAACCATTCTGCGTAACCGATAAAATATTTGAAAATGCAATCAATACCTAAGTTGCATAATAAACGGTAAATTTCGTTTTGCTGTAGACGTGTTTCAAGGAGTAACATCTCATTAGCAGCATTAAAATCAAACAAGATACATGTAGAAATTAGTGAAGGAAAGATAACAGGAAACACTTACAATGGCCGAACATTACAATCACATGCCACAAAACACCAGGGAACTGCACAAGAAAAACAATAAAATGACAAAAGACAAACATAGACAACGATAGGAACTTGGGATAGCCGGACTTGCTACCGACAATAGCAATAGCTAGCGGTAGGGTTAAACCTGTTTATTGGTACCCAAACCCCCCTTTATCTATCCCGTTCCCCTAAAGTATAATAAACATACAAATAAAACCCAATACAGGTAGACCACTAACTCCAAGACCACAATCTTGAAAAGGAAAGAATACGACAAAACATAATTGAGAAAGATGGGCCAAGGAGTGCTTGTCGCTAAACTGCCGGGTAGCTCAAGGAGCCTAGTCTGCTGGTAAAACACTGTCGCACTACGGAATTAAAATCAAATTCAAAACTTCCCGCAGGATTTGGTAAAGACTCATAAAGAAAGCCATAATCCAAAAGTAGTAAAAAAAAAGAAGTACTACCAAATTCAGTACCGAAGGACATCAAGCGAGTGGCATACACGGGATGAATCCTCAGTATTTTTGAGGGGTTACAATTTTGATAAAAACAGTAAATTTATATAAAACACAAGGTAAGTTGCATAATAAACGGTAAATTTCGGTATAGTGGATTCACTATTCAATTGTTGTCGAAATGATTGTGTACAGTTCACTGAAATTGAATACAAGTAAGTAAGAAAAGCAAACGTATTTAGTAAACCTGCAAAATATTTTTATTATGGAGGGGTTGTCTATATTGAAATTATAAAGGAAATTCTTTTTTTTTTAAGTAAATATGATCGGTAACCTCTTTTTTTATATTTCTAAGGTTATTACACATCTTTTTTCTAAATTTTAATGAAAATATATCGTTTTTTATCAACATTTAAATAAATCGAAGCGCTATTTTCTCCGTACATGCACTTTATTAAAAATACTCATATTTTGGTATTTTAGAAAGCTCTTGAAGAAAGAAAAGTTCTTGGACCTATCATTTTACCTAAATTTGGATGTGCTTTCGATAAACTATCAGTCAAAGAAAAATTCGATAAATCTATTGTAAATTTTCTAGACCCCGAATTACATCGGTACCTCATGATATATTAAATCACGTTATGTATGCTTTGCAACATATGTTATTATATAGTTCGAACATACAGGTATATGTATTTTGAATAATACAAATAAGATTTTAGTTGTTTAACACCATAACTCTACACTGGCTTACCTTATTAAAACACACGCGTTACTTGTTATAATACGTACCTACAAAAAGACTTTGTGTCCATTTGCCAGCTAACTGACACACTTCACAAAGGGTAGGTGCGTACTTGTATTCTCCTTTAATATAAATATAAAATAAACCAATCTTATTGAATGGTCTATTTCAAAAATTTTCCACGAATGACTTGCAAAATTCTATAACTGCAGAACAATCATTCAACAATTTATGAGTAAACTAAAAAGTTATTACATAAATTTTACGAAGACAACATAGCCTTGCTGTTTCCTCTATCGGATTTGACTTTACTACCGTTTTTGGCATGTTCAACATGGCGGATGTCTTATAAGAAGCAGATGATGCTTACACTACCAATGTACCCGATGTCACCCATGGTTTTTATATGGGCCCGTGTTTTTCATCTTTATTTATGTGTGTTTCCTTTTTTGTTTTCTTTGAAGTACTGCCAACTGTGATGTCTTTGTATTTTTGTGTTTCCGATCTTGCAATTGTATTTGGATTATTCTTTTTAGACTGACGGTTCGGTCCTCACTTACTCTGCATGCCTAACCAAGTACATGGAATAGTGGAGTCTTACGATGCAACTGAAAAAAACCTTGACAAGATGACATGAACCCTAAAAAGGCTGAAACCAGGTTGTGTCAACTGGGCAAGCAGGTCCATTAGTCGTGTGAAATATATAATAGTACATCATGAACAAAGGTTGTGTCCAGAAACAAATCTGATAGGTGAAAAGAAATTACTAAAAGCTAGATCTGGTAAAAGGAAAAAAATAATCAATAGCAAATTATGATATTTAACATTTAAGGAAAAATATGCTAGTTTTGGAGGGATTGTACCCGCAGCCTAGAATACTGGGTCCTATTTCTATATGCCGGGTTCCCTCGGGGTGTGTATTGAATGTTCCATGTCGAGTATATACACTAAGGAAAACGCATTACTTACTATATTCCCCCGCATATACTAATATTAATCCCCCTGTTGGTGGAGTCTTCATTGGTATCTGTTTTGTACATCTATACTTGTTAGTTCCAGACCGACTGCAAAATAAATAGTTTGCAAGCAGTACACGTGATTGTTAAATAAACAGCGATATTAACATAATAGAATAAGACTTAATAAAAGATCAAGTATGAAAACTACCATACGGAACTATACCACGTTAGTTTATGTTTGGTTTATTTTATGACAAGACATTCTTATGGGTGTACTAAATGAGTAAAGAAACAGTGTAAATCTTTATTCCATATTTCCCAATTGATTGGTTTTTACTTATCCAGCTTATATTAATCAATTGAAGTGATTACACATGGCATGGTATAAACAATGTCACTCGTGTTGTTTTCAATTATGATTCGACTTCAGAAATATTTGATCATGAGCAAACTGTTGTATTGCTACCTTGTCAGAATGAAATGGCGTTTTTTGCAAGGGAGATAATTGTTTTTATTTATCTATACAGCAAATTGAATTACAATCTGATGTCGCTTCAATTTGCGTTATATCTGAAAATGACTTTGTCTTTCTGTTCAGTTTAAAAGCGTGCATTCCAAGATCTGATGACCGAAGATGACCGAACGCAACCTATAGATAGTGGATTACCTTGCCGATTTTCAAGGTATTCGAAATCCTAGCTGCAACTCATAAACTTTGTTACCAAATTTTGCAATCAGAGCATAATCAATATGTCATACACATGTAACCAAGCACGTCATAATTCTAAAAGTCGTTATGATAATCGAAAGGGATGAACATTGAATTTGTGATAGTTATATGATGGGATTCAAAGAGTGTCATTAGCAATAAATGGTGAGGGCAATTCATGGCAAATTTATTCAAATTGATTTTTATCTTAACTTTTTACTGTTGTTAAGACAGGTTTACTAGCAATTTGACTACGTTAACAGATCCGCCCTGTATGTGTCGGGATTTCAATGTAATGAAACTTTAATGTCTGTAATCAATATGCATGCTTTTATTTAACCCATTCTCCAATTTTTGCAAAAAAGTGCACAATTTGTTTATTGTTGAATTGACTTACAATGATTTTACACATTCTTTTAGACACTTTCAATATTTTACTTCTGAAGTTTTGCAAGCATTTTTTGAATATCGCAATACGAACAAAGTGTCTTTCAAATTAATCATTTGTTGAACCTTACCCATAATTATTTAACAAAGAATATCAGATAAAAGTTTACAAATTTATTTAGTAAATTCTGAAACTTAGTAATTTTGTATAGTTACGTTTCTCGTTTATTTAATACTATTATTATGATTATTATTTAAGATACTTATTTTTAATCAATACATAGATGGTAAACTCTGTAAAACCAGTAAGTTTTCATTTTGTATATAATTACAGCAGATTTTGTCAAGCATGTACAAAGTAACTTTGCAAACCTGAGTTAAAAAGTTTGATAAAAAGTAGAATATAAGGGGATTATAGACCTATGAGAATTATGCAATACCCTTTTAAATACCCATTTTATTAGCAAATATACATAATATTTAGAAGCTATTCGCTTTAAATTATGTTGAAGTTCAAATATTAACATAAGATTACAATTTACAGATTTGAATCTCAGTTTGAATCTCATGCAAAGCTCAGTCATTTTGACTTTACATTTAAATTATATTGGTTATTTGTTCTCTATCAGTTTTTAAACATCTTTGAGTT
>MJUU01044531.1:60005-70390 GCA_002080025.1 Modiolus philippinarum | reverse complement strand
CCACTTTTAGCTGATCTCTTCCTTTTTTCGTATGAGGCGAAGTTTTTACAAGGGCTTACACAGAAAAAACAAAAACATTTAGCCCAGTCCTTTAATTTCAGCTTCCGCTACATAGACGATGTACTTTCTCTTAATAATCCAAAATTCAAGGAATATTTACACCAGATCTATCCCAATGAGCTTGAAATTAAAGAGACTACCGATACACCTACTTCAGCTTCGTATTTAGATCTTTTAATTTACATTGACGAAAATGGACGTTTGAAATCTAAGCTGTATGACAAACGTGATGATTTTAACTTCCCAATTGTGAACTTTCCCTTTCTGAGCAGCAATTTACCTACCTCTCCAGCCTATGGAGTGTACATTTCACAGTTGATTCGTTAGTGTCGGGCATGCTGTTTATACAGTGACTTTTTAGTTAGAGCAAAAACACTGTCCCAAAAGCTGCTTAGTCAGGGATTTGTTCAGCCTTCGTTACTTTCATCCTTCAGAAATTCTATGGCCGCCACCATGACATCATTGACAGATATGACGTGTCTGTGTCCCAAATGAAAACGGACATTTTCAGCTAGATTTCACGTCTTCACGGATTTGACATAACCGGATTGACTCACTGATAGTGTGACGGGTGCCGCTAGCGGAGCAGGACATGCTTACCCTTCCGGAGCACCTGATGTCACTCCAGGTTTTCATGGGAGTTCACACTATGAGTGCCTTAGTTCTTAATGTTATCTTTTTATTTCCGTGCATTGTAGCTGTCTCACCTCTTTGTTTTGTCTTTGTTTTTATCTGTTACCGTTTTTGCCATGTCTTTGGACTTCGATTTTTGTAGTCATCGCTTCCCTTGTTCCCTCGGTATTCTACTGCCGTTGTCTCAACGTACATTGTATTTATCAATAAATGAATTTAGATGAAACGGGCTTGATAAATCAATACATGAAAGTAAGTGAGAACCGAACAGTTATGTGATTACTTACTATATATTCCACCATAAGCAAATAAAAGTCCTCCAGTTGGTTGACGGTCCTTCAACTCCATAATTTTTATACAGGCGTATTGTTTTGTACCAGCAATGCTAAAAAAGTTAGGTTTATATGTAGAAACTAACTTCACAGGAACGTCAATCTTTTTTTTATTTACTTACATACTAAAACAAGAACTCGTCGGACTAACCGTGTTAAAAAATCAATCGTTGTGGGGCAAAATAAGGATATATTTTTATAGTAAGAAATATTTATTTCATGACATTATAAGAATGCAAACAATTTTTAAGAATGTACATGTAAATCGCTGTTCCTTCACTTTATGTATTAGCTGGGATGTAAATTAGTTATCACACTCGGACTTTGTGTGTCTGTATAAGCACACCGCTCAGGCCTCTGGCCTTCGGGATGACCTAGTGAGACACACTACGTCCTCATGTGATAACTGTTACAGAAAATTGGGACCGGTCATGATCACTATTGTAATATTGACTTCTCAATAAAATAATTAGATGTACCTGTCCATATCCAGACCACCTCTACATCCTCTAGAAAGATTATTAAAATCTGATGCAGTGAAACCCGTCTTAAACGTGCCCTTCTTGGACTGAAAATTTTGTTAAGTTTAGACAGGTGTTTGGTTTACTCAGGTTCAAAATACATAGAAATTGACACCAAAGGTCTCTGCTGTGGCTGGTTTAGACAGGGTTTCGGTTATAAGATAGGGCTTGGTTTAGAAAGGTTTCACTGTATAAAATAACAACGAATATAGACACAGAGTATGTACAATGACACCCCTTGAAATGATAAAATATTTGTTTTCTTAACAATTAACAAGAAATAACTAGAAGCATGTTCTATGACAGAAATTACAATCACATGCCACAACCCACAAGGGAACTGAACAATTAAAAAACAGCAATAAAAGACAAAAGAGAAATTTAAACAATGAAAGGAACTCGGGATAGCTGGACTTGGTACAGGTACTAGCAAAAGCTAGTGGTAGGGTTAAGGGTATTGCTTCTGGGTAATCAAACCTCTCATTTCTCTATCCCGTTTTCCTACAGTAATAAAGATACAAATAAAAAGCAATATATTAAACTTACTTAACCTGTTTATCATACATAAAGCTTATTTAACCTGTTTTATTAATCACAAAATCGGTACAATGAGAACAACAATAAGGTATTTCGTTTGCAAATTTTATTGTACTGTACTGATGAAAGCTAAGATTTCAGAACTTTTTATATACACACGGAAATGTTTTTAAAACTAAAACAGTTATATCTGGTTTTGGTACAAAGTTACTGTACAATATAACGCAAAATACTTACTTAACTAAACGCAAACCATCGCTCTTTTCTATACACTCAAATGTAATATTATCATTTAAAACCGTGCCAGTGGAGCCTTCGAATCTAACGACAATTCCAGTTTGTGGTCCAAGAATTTTTCTGTACACTCCTCTCTTCATATTAACATCAGGGAAGTTACACTTGGCATTGGCTACAAGAAAAGATTTTTCAAAATTAAGCACAGCATTTTATTTGTAATTGTAGTTTCTAAAATATTTGGATTCTAAACTTGACTAATAAGAAATTTAAACTGCAGTTGCAACATAGTGTCATTCGGCATCATATGACTAAACTTTTTCGGACGCAATTTATACGCATTTGCTATGAAAAAGACAACCTGGTTTTAATAAATACAGACGATATAAATGTACAACTGGGATAAAATGTAAAGAATAATCCAATTTTTATGTCGAGCCCTTGGATGTTTCTTTAATTTGGACATTTTCTATTCTCTATTTTCGTAAGCTGGGACAATGCCATGATTTAGTTATTTTAAGCAGTTATCCCCCTTTCGGACAGTTTCAAAACAACGACACAGCGGATGGGAATCGATATTTTGTTATTTTTCGGCAAATATAGCGTACCTGGTCAAAAGACAAAGTACCCTTTTCATGGGTTATAGATAAAACACGAAGTTATTTTGAACACTCAGTGAATCTTAATTAAATGATCCTTGGTTTGACGGATAAGCTGGTTGTATTATCCAGTCATATCTTTACAAGAAGAAAAGATTTGTAACTTCAAAATCAAATACAACTTTTTACAGAAACCTGACCCGGAGTTAGTCCCGGCTTACGATGAGACGAAATACGTCCTGTTCTAGTACGAATGCGGACACGACAAGGCCTTCTAGAACTTACCATGAGGTATAAGCAAAACTCATTGTTGAAGCGGACTCATGGTGACTTCAAGATGAAGAACAACAATAAAAGCGTTGATTCATTGCTTATTTTAACCATGTTTTTTGAGAGACTTTGTCTCATGTATATTGACTCCATATCCTTTCATTGTTTTTTTCACGACTGGAGTTTGTCTCTCCTACAATGTGGAGTTCGTGAAAAGATTATCTGTGAGAAGGATGAATGTTCTATAGGGAATAATACATGGCAAAATCCGTATCACATGCCATATCATCCCGAATTACCAATATCAGCCCGAGGGCCTCTGGCCCGAGGGATGATATTGGTCGAGGGATGATACGGCATGTGATACGGATTTTTCCATGTATTATACAGTTTATCATATATTTAAACAGAGGACTACTTAATCCCCATAAAATGTCAAAAATTGAAATTGGTTAGAGAAAACGCATGTATTTTCTGAAGATGAAAATTTCAAATTAGGCGGAAAGGACTGGAGATGGTTGGAAAAAAATCTAACATTTAAAGGAAATAGGTTTGCTCGACTCTTCAAACTGATCCTTACAAAAAAAAATCTCACCCCAAACACATTTTTTGTTAACCCCAAACAAATTTTTACCCCCCCAAAAAATTTTTACCCTCCAAAAAAAATTTTTAACCCCACAAAAAATTACCTCCCCCATTTTTTTCATTAATAAGTCGAATTGAAAAAAAAGTTTTTGGAAAAAGGGTATGATACAGGGCTAGCCATACGATAAAGGGTATGTGATAAAGGGTGAGCCATGCGATAAAGGGTATGCGATAAAGGGTATGACGTCATAGTGTAAATACGGAATGAGAGTAATGCACTGTATCACATATTCAAAACGTCTGTATTTATTACTAAACATATGATAAATATATTTCAGTTATGGTGTACTTATTCTTTAGAGAACATCTCATATGGATACACAATCATACACTGCGCAAAAAAGTTAAGGGCCATATCTACATGTATTTTAAAACGACGTATCTTTATTTTCATAAAACCGCTAATCCGATCGAAAAGAAATTCTACACATTGTATTGCTCTATTTAATTGATCTGACTGGTCACGGGTCAATTATATCGGGATTATTCGTTAATACTTACCTACAAAGACAGAGAAAATTAAACCACGCCCAACCTGTTCAATGAATTTGAGTAATATACTTTTACATATGTACCATAATGAACAATTTCTGCAATTTTCAGCATTTCAAAATTTGTAATTTTTGAGATTCGAAAAATCACGTTTTTCACAGAAAAAAGGTGATTTTGACATTTTTATGGAGTAGTTCAGTGCTTAACTGTGTAGAAACTTTGATTCACTAAAAATTGTCAAAGAAATGAACATTCACCTTAGTGAAACCATTTACAAAAATGTCCACTCGTATTGATCATTTTCAAAATTTGAAAGAGTATGGTACACTACTTAAACGTTTGGACTTGACAACGTCGTTTGAAACATCAGAAACAAAGAAATTACGGAATAAAAGGCTTTGTTGAATCAGTTCCAGACTGAAATTTGATTTGTTGTCAAGGTGGATAAATTTTTGGGTAAATATACAAATTTCAGTGATTTGTGCTTTTCGAAGAAGAATGACCAATTGAAAGACTGACTCCATAGACTTTTTTTCAGGTTTATAACCTGGTAATCTCGAAACATAAGACACGATGTTCCAAGACTGATTAGGTAGTGTATGTTTAAGTAAAATAAAACTGTGTTGGAAAAATTTTAGTACAATTGCAATGGAAATAAAAAACCCTGGTCCTTAACTTTTTAGCTCACCTGGCCTAAAAGGCCATGTTAGCTTTGCCATCACTATGCGCCCGTCGTCCGTCCGTCATCAATATCAATAATCTTCTCCTCTGAAACCACTGGGCCAAAATAGAATCAAACTTTTCCTGATTCATCCAAAGGGTATGGCTTCTCGAACTGATGTGGGATTTTTTCAGCCGGGCAATTAAGATGGCCGCTTTTGCTTAAAACAGAACATAGGGGATACATTTTAGTTTTGGGCCAATAACTCGAACACCGTTACAAATATAAAAAAATGTTCAGAGTGGCCAGATCTACCCACCCTGTAATTTTTAATGAAATCCAAAAACCTATGTAGGAGTTATTGTCCATTTTTACCGAATTTTGAACATTTTCATCTTTTAATTCGAAAACTAAACGATTAGAGGTCAAATGTAACTGATAAATGTTTGCCATGACAAGATCTACATTGACCTACCCTTTAATTTTGAAAGAAATGTCGAAGCCCATGTAAGAGTTATTACCCTTTAATCACGAAAATTTTACAATTTTTACTTTTCGTCATATATTTTCATAACTATAAATGAAAGATGTTCGAACTAAACTGATAAAATGTTTTCCATGATAGATCTACCTACCCTTTGATTTTTAAAGAAATTCCGAAACTCATGCAAGAGTTATTGCCCTTAAATTACATAAATTTTATGATTTTTACGTTTTTCGTCATTTATTTCCGGAACTATAAATGCTACAGGTTTAATAGACCATTTTGAAATTCAAGCCGAATTCCCGAATTTGACCTCGCGTTTTACAATGTAATGTAATGGAAAGCAACTTCAGAGCGGACAAACACGAATGGTTTCCTACGTAAACCAAAATGTAAAAATTATTTCTCTTGACCTGTACGGTTTCCAAACTTCATCTTTTTGGTAGATATTACAACTTCTCCGGTGTCACGTGAAGATGATGGAGTGAAAATCTTAAAGAACGGAAACAAAGTCGGTTTTTGGCAAATCACCTATTTCATAAATTTTACAAATTTTACGTTTATCGTCATTTATTTCCAAAACTATAAATGAGAGAAGTGCGAATTGATACAATGTTTGCTATTTTGCTAGGAATTCCGAAACCCATGTAACAGTTATTGCCCTTTAATCACAAAAATTTTACAATTTTACGTTTTTCGTCATTTATTTCCAAAACTAAAAATGATAGAGGTTAGAAGTGAATTGATTAAATATTTGCCATGACAAGATCTACCTATCCTTCAATTTAGAAAGAAATTCTGAAACCGATGTAAGAGTTCTTGTCCTTTAAATTACATAAATTTACGTTTTTGGTCATTTTATCCCGAGACTATAAATTATATAAGGTTTGAAGTAATTGGAAAAATGTTTGCCATGACAAGATATACCTACCCTTGCATTTTGAAAGAAATTCCGAAACCCATGTAAGAGTTATTGTCCTTTAATCAAATACATTTTACAATTTGTAGGTTTTTCGTTATTTGTTTCTGAAACTATTAATGATAAAGGCTGAATTAAATTGAGAAAATGTTAGCCAAGACAAGATATACCTACCCTTCAATTTCGAAAGAAATTCCGAAACCCATGTAAGAAGTAAATTTTAATTCCGAAACCCATGTAAGAAGTAAATTTTAATCACATCTATTTTACAACTTTATGTTTTTGGTCATTTATTTCTCAAACTATAAATGATAGAGGTTTTAATTAAAGAGATGAAATGTTTGCGATGTCAATATCTACCAAGCCTTCAATTTTGAAGAAAATCGAAAAACCATGTAGGATTTATTGCCGTTTTTGACATATTTTCTAAATGTTCATCTCTTTTTGTCTTTTAATTAGATAAGGGTCAAGTGTAAATGGATCAAATATTTGCAATGACAAGATCTACCTTCCCTTCAATTTCGAAAGAAATTCCGAAACCTATGGAAAAGTTATGGCCCCTTAATCAGAAAAAAAAACATTTTTTACGTTTTTCGTCAATTATTTCTGAAACTAATAATGAAAGAGATTAGAAATTATTGATAAATGTTTGCCATGTAAACATCTACCAAGCCTGCAATTTTGACGAACATCCAAAAGATCGTGTAGGAGTTATTGCCCTTTTTTACCAAATTTTCTAAATTTCCATTTGTTTTGTCTTTTAGTTCCAAAACTATCAAAAAAAGAGGTCAAGTGTAAATAGATAAAATATTTGCAACAAAAGAGCTGCTTTCCCCTTAGTTTTGAAAGAAATTCCAAAACCCTTGTAGGGGTTATTGTCCTTTAATCACGAACATTTTACAATTTTACGCTTTTATTTCCGAAACTATAAATGATAAGGTTAGAAGTAAATTGTTTAAATGTTTGCCATGTCAATGTCTACCTTGCTTCCAATTTTGAAAGAAATTCTAAAACTATTGTAACAGTTTTTGCCCTTTATTAGCTTGAACAATGCGGACGAGTTCAGGTGTCGATTACTATAGATATTTGGATCATTTAACGCATACATCTCTGATGGTAGGTCATCATCCAGGCAAAATGGGGCTACTGTAACAATGTGCCAATTTTATGAGGCGATCTAAGCAAGGGTATGTTACCCATAGCTTGAAGTAATCACTACAGAAATAATTGATTACCTATATTAAAATTTTGCCCAGAGGCTGATTGCTGCCAGGTGAGAGAGACAGGTTCAGGTGAACCTCTGATTTTGTTGAGTATATTTTTTTTTAATTTTTGGATTTTTTTGGGTCATCTAATAATGATATTCTGACCACCTGTTTATACTGCCAATATCTCACTATTTTAGAATGCAGAGTTTTCTTGCAGTTGACCCGATGAGTGCCCTGCGGTTATTTATGTGTTGTGATTTTCTTTCAAAAGTTTTTTCTGTCGGGCAACGGATGCCAGCAGTCGTAAGAACACTACCAGTTTATTTTATGTTTGTTGACAATCTCGTATCCATGACTCGAAGATCATGGATGTAGCATTGCTCGACATCTAGCAATGAATTCTGCTCAAACCGATGCTAGGGGCCGTCTTGGACTTAACATCATGAGATATGGGCAAAGCTCATTGTTGAAGGCCTAGTGGTGACTACAAGATGAAGAAAAACAATAAAAGCGTTGTTCTATTGCTTGGTTTCACCATGTATTTACCATATTTTACCATATATTGCTAATGTTTCTGATCGACAATGTAAACTATTTGTTCAGTTTCGAGGACTTGTTTTTCAACATACTATCGGAATTCCAATGGGCACAAACTGTGCACCTCCCATAACCGATCTGTTTCTCCTTCATATGAGACTGAATTCATCGAAGCCCGTCTTCAAAATAAAGATAAAAAATTGCCCAGTCCTTTAATTTCAGCTTCAGTTATATAGACGATATTTCATAAAAAAAGAAACCTCGCTTTGGTTATTTTCTTCATCTTATCTATCCAAAAGAGCTCGAGATTTAGGATACTACATATACTTTCACATCGGCCTCGTTCCTTGACTTCCATCTTGAAATTGACAACAGAGGTAAACTACAAACTACGCTGTATGACAAACACTTTTCCAAAAGTCAACTTCCCTGTTCTTTGTAGCAACATTCCAAACGCACCAGCAAATGGAATTTACATCTCCCAACTCATTTGCTACTCAAGGGCATGTGGTCGACTACCTTGACTACCTTGATAGAGGTCGGTTGCTTCCAAATAAGCTACTCAAGCAAGGGTATGTTACCCATAGCTTGAAGTAATTACTACAGAAATATTACGGTCGACATCAGGATTTTGTTGACCGCTATTGGATATATGTTTTTCAAATGGCAACAGATTTTTCTCAATGCAACTAAAGTTTGATTCCTCTACCGGATTTGACTTTACTATCGGAATTGACATGTTCAACCCAGCAGGTGTTTTATAAGAAAGAGATGCTTACTGTACCGGTGCACCTGATCTCACCCATGGTTTTTAGTGGGTCGGTTTTGTTCGTTTTTGTATATGTGTGTCTCTTCTTTTTTTCTTTTCTGTGCCGTGCTCATGTATTGTCTTTGTTTCTTTTTTTATGTTGCCATTGCCCTTGGATTTTTTGTTTTAGACGGACGGTTCGATTCTCGTTTACTTTGTAGAGACTGTATCTCATGTGAATTTACTCCAATCTTTTCATTGTTTATGTTTGTTGAGTTACAAGAAAAAAAAACATATTACTATGCTGTATTTTTAATTTTAAATACTCAAGGATCATACATTATGTTAACATTACAGAGAACAATATTGAAACCTAGATGTTGTCGGAAACGACAGGTCTCCCCGCACTCCGTTTGACACAGAAAACAGTTGTTATACACCCTTGGCATATTTTTTTCATTATTTTTAAATCTACCTATTGGTAGTCATTATTGTTACTAAAAGAATTCTAGGATATATGGTTGCTAAGTAGAATTCCAAAAAATCAGTGGTCTTTGAGACTTTCAGGAAATTTAAAAAGATTGGAATCAATATTTTTAAAATCCAGTTGATGGAAATGTTTTTCCTAAACTAAATAAACAATTTAAGTATGGTTGCTAGGTAGAATTCCAAAAAATAAGTGGTCTTTGAGACTTTCAGGAAATTTACCAAAATTGGAATCAAATATTTTTGAAATCCAATTGATGAAAATGTTCGTCCTAAACTACACAAACATTTTAAGTATGGTTGCTAGGTAGAACTCCCAAAAATGAGTGGTCTTTGAGACTTTCAGGAAATTTACCAAAATAAGAATCAAATATTTTTAAATCCAATTGATGAAAATGTTCATCCTAAACTACACAAACATTTTAAGTATGGTTGCTAAGTAGAATTCCAAAAAATAAGTGGTCTTTGAGACTTTCAGGAAATTAACCAAAATTGGAATCAAATATTTTTGAAATCCAATTGATGAAAATGTTCGTCCTAAGCTACACAAACATTTTAAGTATGGTTGCTAAGTAGAATTCCAAAAAAATTAGTGGTCTTTGAGACTTTCAGGAAATTAACCAAAATTGGAATCAAATATTTTTGAAATCCAATTGATGAAAATGTTCGTCCTAAGCTACACAAACATTTTAAGTATGGTTGCTAAGTAGAATTCCAAAAAATTAGTGGTCTTTGAGACTTTCAGGAAACAACGGCAGTAGAATACCGAAGGAACAAAGGGGTGATATTCAAATATTTCAAATATTTCAAATATTTTTGAAATCCAATTGATGAAAATGTTCGTCCTAAACTACACAAGCATTTAAAATACGGTTGCTAGGTAGAATTTAAAAAAAGAAGTGGTCTTTGAGGCTTTCAGGAAATTTACCAAAATTGGAACCGCCTTTCAGAATCCTTAGTTATCAGAATTTTGTTTTTTACCAAACACTTGTCAGAATATAAGATAATATGCCAAAATT
>MJUU01044531.1:13259-39360 GCA_002080025.1 Modiolus philippinarum | reverse complement strand
TTTTTTTTTTTTTTGCCGTGTTCATGGACTTCGATTTTTGAAATCATCACTTCCCTCGATATTCTACTGGAGTTGTTTTATAAATCAAGACAAGGACTGGGACTACATAGTTTACAGTAAATTAACATGCAATCATATTCCATTGGTCCTTATATACGCATGGAAAAAGTATTGCAGCACCAAATTCAAAATAAAATATCAAAAATATTTTAACTGATTTTGAAACACTTATGGTTTAAATTAAACAAATACACCGTAATTGATAATAAAAAGCTGTGTTAAATTGGCATTTGTCATATTTATAGCTTGACTTTTACACAAATACAGCTTACATTCACAAGAACTAGAATTCAAGTACATCTTATTCTTCGTTGTGTTTATCCGCTGGTATGAAGAAGATTGCTAAAATTGGCCTATCACCCTTGTAAAATGATATTTGATGGGAAATTATTGGTATGCGAGATATGGGACTACCCCTCAGACACATTGCTTGTCGTGAAGGCCACCACCATACAACAATAAGCTGAATCGTAAGTTCACATCAACAGACAAACCATTTTACGGACATTCCATACTAGTATTTGATGACCATCAGTAAGATGTAACCGTGAAAATACAGATTTAGGACGGCTAATTAGGGAAAATCCCTTCATGAACAGTATACGTTTTGAAAATACAGTGGTTACCAAATTTCGTGCTGTCATCAAGAACACTACTTAATCGACGGAAAACTGTGGGTTACCGTTCAAATCAGCACAACGTACGTTACCGATAAAAAGACATAAAGCAGCACGTTTGGGGTTTTGCCGAGCTCGTCGTCGGTGAAATTTGGTATCTTGGAGAAGGACCAGTTTGTCAGACGAGAGTCGCTTTATGTTTCACGTTACTGACTGTAGAATTTACGTATGGTGTTAACCTGGTACTGCATATGCCGAAAACAATATTGTTGAAACAGTTCAGTTTGTTGGTTGTTCTGTAATGATCTAGGATTGAACATCATATGACTTTTAATTTGACCTCATTACTGCATGTGGTAACTCAAATGCACAAAGAAATGAACGTGAGATTCTTGAAGAAAGTGTAGTGCCACATTTTGACAATAATTCACTTCGGTTGAGATCTGTCTTGATGGATGGCGATGCTAGACCACAATGTGCCAGCGTTGTGATCGATCATCTGCGTTATGTGTCGGTTGAGGATTTAGCATCACCAACAAGAAGTCCGGTGACGAACCAACTTGAACTCATTTGGGACATTATTAGTAGTAGTTTGCGAGAAAAAGTCTTTAGATGGTTTAGAGCAGGTATTGCATAAAAAATGAAGCCAACTGACCCAACAGCATATTTGACGTTTCACTTGAGGTATGAGAAGGCGTTTGGAAGCAGTCATCCGTGTGAACGGAAGCTTTACTGAGTATTGAAAATTTGTCGCAGGTTGTGTCATGCTCAGTCATACGACCGTTTCTAGTATGCAAAAGAAAGAAAATGGAGTAAATGTCAAGGAGACAACATCCCATCTCCAGGCCAAAACGATCAAAAACGCCCCAAAATATTTCTAGTGCACGTTTACAGTATTAAAATGGTTTTTAGAATTCCTGTTCTCATAATTAAAAACAGTACATTTTGTCCCAAAATATCGTCTTTTTATAAATGAATTTTTGTATGATAATATTTTGATAATTGAATTTAATTAATCATGATAAACAAAAACAAAAACGATAAAATATCATTATTACATCCATTATAACAAAGAAAAACTTTAATATTGACTAAAAATTTTGTTAAAGTAGATAAATCAGGTGTTGCAATACTTTTTTCCATGTATTTACATAGCTAACAAGTAGACTACAAAAGTATTTCCCAAAATTTTAAAAGAAATTGTGTTGTACAATGTAGATAATTAAAAGAATATATAACAAATAACATGCAGCTATATGTAGAACGGACATTTACTTTCTGGCATGTGGCTATGTTTCTCGGCCATTGTAGGTGTTTCCTGTTATCTTTTTTATTCCATTATGCATTTTTATGCGTGTTTAATTTCATCAAATATGCAAACATATATACATGTTTGAACCAATCCAGAACGCTGCTGCATTTCTGCAAGGTGTGTGTTGATATCGTTCTGTTTTTATTTACAAAATATCTTATTTTTCAGATTTAGCCATAAATTAATACAACATTCTAACATTATTTCTGTGATGTTTAGACATTTTAATGTGAAATTAGCAACGATACTTGAGTATAATCTAATAATTGCATTTATCTCATATTTAGTAGAAATATGAGCCTTTTTGCATGTAAAATAATAGCCGGAAGTCAGATCAAGTTATTTGCCCTGAAAATCCATGTTGTGCCCTCAAAATTCACTTCTGGTAATCTGCCAATCAAATATTAAAGGTAAGTGTGTCGAATTTTTACAGTGATGATGTAAACTGAATTTACTCTGTTATCAAATATTTAATTATTCTTATGTACTTATGTTTGTATTTCACATTCCAAACGTTCGCGTGACGTCACTATTTTTTATTGCCATTTCGACGTCACGTTTTTTTTTATTGCCAATTCGCGGGCTTTCCTTATTTTTTTTTTAAATTACACTGAAGATAATATCGTTACGGTAGATTATTGTTGTAGAATTGAGATAGCTGTATTTTATTTCAGCTTTGATGATGTTAGCACTCACTTAACGTCTATTTGATTGTCTAGCTTCATAGTCAAGTAAACTCAGTATGCAAAAACTCGGGTAACGAATACCGAAGCAAAAACGGAGAGAAAGATACGAAATTCTTAAATCAAAATAAAAAGATGACACGGCAATTGACCGATTTAAGGTAGATCGGTAGTCTTCCGCCATTTTGAATTTATTATTTATGCTGTTATGGTATTATCTGCTTTTTAAATATGCAAATAGTTTATTTGTAATAAAACAATCAATATAGTATCCATAATACAAAATGCAAAGGACCAACATGGACTTGATTTCACATGTCTTTGTCTAATTAGATGAGGTATGGTAACTTTATAATTAAATAAATTTGAAGAGGATTTTTGAAAAAGGGAGATAATCTGATAAAAATATTTTACAAAGATATCACTATGAAAATTCACATTTTACAAATTATATGGAAACAAAATCGGTGACCCACATTTTTCTTTTTCTTTTTTGAAAGTATGTTCAAAGGGCTAATACATGAGGAAAGAAGAAAGAAATCTATGGAAGAGTTCTAAAGAAATCTACAATATACCTGTTTTTCCCTATATTTTCATTAGAAATATTTGATTATTTTGATATCAGTTATTTTAAAAACAAGCACGGTGACCCCACTTTTTTATTTTTTTATTTCAATGCTAATATAATAAGGAAACTGTCCTGAGAAAATAAAGAAAATCTATGGAAAAATATTTTGAGTACCCATCTACCTTAAAACAAATCGAAGCAAACTGACTAAGACCAAACAAATTGACAAAAACAAAAAAGAACGCCGCAAAACTAAAGCACTATTATTGTGAACCCCTACAAAAACTGGTCAGCTCAAGAAGGGTAATAAACGTCCAAAAGGCCTACTATAGTGTACAAATGATTTCCACGTCTACAGCTATTTCCTATAGGGTTTTTTTTTCATCTCATACAACATAATTGTCGGTACGATTATTGAAAAATAAATGGCATTACATGTTTTACTGCAGAGATACTCTTCTCTTAATATTTCAAAATGTTGTTGCGATCCGTAAAATTAATTTATTAATGGCTGACAATACTGTTTTTGTTAAACTTCTAATTTAAATTTGTATTTTTTCTTCCTCGTCAGATTTAAGATATTTGATAAATAGATCATTACTTCGCCTTCGGGCTTGATATGGGGGTCTCGGGCTAATACCAGGGTTGGTACGGTAAATTACATGTAATACAGTGCTTGTACAGTAAAACGTAACCAATCACACCATTATATCATATACCATACACCATACACCATGCACCATTACACCATACACCATGAACAATTTCACTATATACCATACACCATCACACCATACACCATTACACCATATACCTTACACCATATACCATACACCATCTACCATACACCATACACCATACATTTTACACCTTACACTATACATGTACACGACGTCAAATACAATGTATTTGCATTTCGGTTTTTATTTTGCAGTGGCCGGTGCATACAACAAATGATTTTTATTTTCAATGAATCTCATTTTTCAGTCTCAACTTGAAAATGTTTTCCACAAAGCTTGTAATTTAAATCGTATAAAAAAACAATACACGATTTCGTTTGCCGTATTTGATTTTACGTGTTGCTTTTTCTTGTCATTAAAATGTCATTTTTTCTCATATTATTTATTAAAAATTCGATTATCGAGTGTACATTAACAGATAATTATGAAGGCACCAAAGGGTTAGGGGTTATCATGATCGTACATCGTCCATAACCTTTAATGTACACCAAACACGATCTTTATTATTTCACATACAATGTACATTGTACATTTCTTCCATGAAACAGAAGCTATTTCTATTTTTATATACAGAACAATGAATTAAACCCCGCATTTAACATATCTATAGAGAATTTGAGTACTAGGTGGCATTTACACCATTTCACATACTATCGATGTCCCTATTGTAGCATATTTTCAGTTAATTTGTACAGAATTTGAGTACTTGATGGTATTTTCACCATATCGTATACTATCAATATTCCTATTGTTGCATATTTTCAGTGCATTTGTACCAAAGTTGAATACTTTATGGCATTTGCAGAATATCACATACCATTGATTTCCCTATTGTTGCATATTTTAAGTAAATTTGTACCAAATTTGAATGCTAAATGGCATTTACAAACATGTACTCCATATGTAATACAATAGAAATATATATTGTTGCATCTTTTCAGTAAATTTGTACCTAATTTGAGTATGATATGGTATTTACACCATACCGCATACTATCGATATACCTATTTTTGCATGTTTTAATATATTTGTACCAAATTTGAGTACTAGATGGCATTTACACCATATAACATACAATCGACATCCCTATTGTTGCATATTTTTAGTATATTTTTACCAAATTTGAATACTAGATGGCATTTACACCTTATCGCATACTATTGATATCCTTATTGTTGCAGGTTTTCAGTAAATCTGTAACTAATTTGAATACTAAATGGCATTTAACCATATCGCATACTTTTGTTATCCATATTGTTGCATACTTTCATTAAATTTGTACCATATTTGAGTATTAGATGGTATTTACTTTATATGGCATGCCATCTATATTCACATTGTCACATATTTGCGGTAAATTTGTACTAAATTTGAGTGCCAGATGACATTTACACCATATCCTGCATTGTATACTATTGATATCTTTATTGTTGCATTTTTCCAGGAAATTTGTACCAAATCTGAGTCACAGCAGCTAGATAGCATTGTGACAAAATGGCATTATATACCATGTATACATTATTTGTTGTATGGTTTAGACAAATGTGTGCCAAATGTGAGTTAAGTTGGCATTTACGGAAAATCATACTAAATATGAGTGTTTGTTAGTATATAAATTTCTTTAGGAAACATCATGCCAAAGGGAAAATTTCCTTTTGCGCACTGTGAGTATTAGGACATCAATACGTCATATTTTAAAAGTTTTTGGGATAGTAAAATTGTTGCAAAATATTACCCGTTTTTAGCGCTTTTGCGGCTAATAATGATTATTGATGAGTGTAAAAAATAGCCACCTGATGGCGTATGAAAAGCACGATTGATTTTCTTTATCATTGCTTTATCTGAAAACAAATATATCAGCCGAACATATTTTAAAGAATGAATTCATATTATCTTCGATTGCGCCAGTTTCAGCTCTCTCGTTTACATCGTGTCGCTCGATCGTGGTGTATGGTCCAGAGTTACAGAGCATGGAGTATGGGTTATGGTTTATGGTGTATGGTTCATAGTGTATGGTGTATGGTTCACGTTGCAACACCATACCCCATGAACCATTGAACCATACACCATGCACAATTGAACCATACACCATTACACCATACAACATACACCATAAAATGGTTATGTTTTACCCTACAAGTATTGTAATCTATAAATATTTCTATTATTTTTATTATTGTAATTTATTTTTTCACTAAAAGAATTAAAATATTTTAATTAAACATTTAACTACAGCAGACATGCAATAAACGTGGAATCTCATACGATAAATTATACCTGTACTCACCTTTAAGGTCATCTCCTGTAATTAACAGGTTTTTTTGTTTGTTTTTTTTTTAATTTCAATTGACTTGCAAAATAATAATTCGTTTGTTTTAAATTTTTGTGAAGAAAATTAAACCACTTTCAAATAGTATAAAAATACTGACAGGTATGTTACAATGCTTTAATGGTCCCGACATGCTCTCTCAGTTACACTGCAATCGAGATTTGTAGCCTGTCATTTTATACTTGCATATATATGTCAGTACTTAGGTGCTGACCTGAAAACTGATTTTATAGGAACTTGCAATATTTACATTTTGTTTAAAACTAAGGAGTATCTCCATCATGCACTGCTCTGTCCTTAGCTGATTTTTGGCCTATCTATTTTATCTTTTTGGTTCTTTGTTCTCTATCGACTTTAACATGTTTTTCGGTTAATGGACTTCCAAATGGTTTGGTTTGATCTGCATGAAGAGACATAACTTGTCGAAATGTGCATATCCAGAAAATAAATTAACAGTAACTTCTGTATTTTGTTATTTATACAGACAAATACAATGAAGCGTAGTATACTTTTTGTTTATTATTTTTTCATTTTTTAATAGAAAGCCATGCAGTGGATGAAAAATCATTTCAATAACCCGAGAGATGTCACGTGATCGTTGAGAAGGGGCCATTTAACGTCCATCAAAATGATCTGTGTGCTTCCGATCAAATATTGCTCGTAAGTTCCTTTCAAAATCCTTTTTTTTTGTTAGTGGAACAGTGATGGTGTTGCTATATTAAATTGACAATAACAAACAGTATATGTATATTAACAATGTTAACATCCCTGTCTGTATCAAGATATTCAGCGCGCCTGTCGCGTAATTGTTTTGTAAAGCAATGCTAGTCGCATGAAAAAAAAACAACGATTTTGATTTCCCGCATCAGTGTTCGTTTACTCTACCGTATTGGCTATTTATAACAGATGAATTGGAGAAACATGCTTTTATACTATATTGTCCCTGTTTCCATGTTGCAATTTTAGGATGTCTGAATTTTTTTTCCGTGTGTAGATTTTCAAGGCTTTCGAATTTCAATTCAATCGGATCTTTGAGTTTTTCTGACGGACTTGACTGTACAAAGTGAAAACACGCCGGGTATTCCGATACTCAGAACCGGAGCGGTTTTTTGTTTACATGCCATAGGGTGGGTTCAGATCTTAATTAATAAGTAAACAATGCATATGGTCTCATGTTCATTTACTCCATATCCTCTCGTAAAATATTAAATTGTTGTTAATAAATTGTCATATTTATTTTACATAAAATAATTTATCCTAAGATAAAATTTCATTTTCCAAGATCCTTCAATAAACTGATGACAAAAACGAGATTATCCAAGTTTGCTATTCTTCATGGGTATGTGTCCAATAAAAGTGATGGGAAGTTTTGTTTTAGACCATATCCAAGACATTAATGATTACATCTTTCATTGAATATCTACTGGACATTTTCTTAAAGTATTGGTGTTCCTGGAATTCGCCTGTTCTATTTGTATTTGGGGATTTATCCAACAAAGGTGTGTAATTATGGGCACAAAAAACCACGGGGCATGATACATTTGAACACAGAGTAGACACATTCAAATGATACAAAGAGCACGAAGTTTATTCAAGCAAAAAACAAGAAAACGAAGGTTTAATGCAGTTTCGACTTACTCTCTGTGGCACCTATTATTTGAATATATTTGTGTGCAACTAGTTAATCAACTTAAGATATAAAAAACGTTGGAATAATGGATATTGCATCCGTATTTATAAAATTAAATCTCAGAATTATTGTTTATCAGGCTGTATCTTCTATTATTGATTAAAAAAATACTCTAGCGACATAACTTAATCCAAAATTGGTGTCCTCTGTAGTAAAACAGTTCAGATTTTGTTCCTTATTTTTCTTTTTATTTTTTATATTTTTTTTAATTTTTTTTTTTCGTTTTTGCTCGAACGTTTGTTTTAATTTTTTCAAGTCAAGGATTTCAACAAAATGAAAAAAATAGTGTAATATCAAGCAAGAGACACTTTTAGGCATAGTGGGACAAAGCAAACAACCACATTATGGAAAGCGTCATGAAGTACAGACAATTGTTCTCATGAAAAGGGACGGGTATACCAAAGTATCAAGCAAAAACTCGTGAAGGAATGTGTTTGTTTCCATTTGGCGACCATCTTGCAAAAATCACCTTTTTACAGGGGACCATCATAGCCAAGTCTGATATGAGTAGGCTCAGTAGTCTCAGAGAAGATGTCTGAAAGTATTTCAATAGGGCCAAATATTAAACTATATTCCCCACTGTCCGCCATCTTTCATAAAGTACAATTTTGAAAATCAGCTCTTTTACAGGGTACCACACAAACACTATTGTAGTGGTTTTCTAGATATGTTTTCCCGTAAGTTTCGATGTATCCTATGCCCCCACTGACGGTAATCTTAGATAACACATGAACTTGAAGGTGTAAACCAAAGACTTTTATGACAAAGTTTGGTTCCAACTGGCACAGTAGTTTCAGAGGAAGAGACCTTAAAGTAAAAGTTTTATACGCTAGAGGGATTACAGACTAAAATTGATCACAAAGGCTCGTGCTGGCTATAACTAGTTCAAGTTTTACATTATCCTTTTGAATCTACACAAGGAAAAATTGGTAATTGACAGTAAATCTCCTCGAACATATTTTTTCGACTTTTGTAAAGATGATCAAGTCTCAGTCAACAGATCAATTATAACCTAGAGCTGTATTGTTGCAGTATTAAAAAAAGGCAAACTCTAACAAAAATCATATAATATTTTTTCCGGAGTAAGAAACATTAGGTCAGTGTAAATAATATTTGTTCCAATAGACTTTTGTTAGATGGAAAAATATGTAAAACGGAAATCAAAGGTTAGATTATATGTCATGTGCTATTTTCCCTTCATTGTTTTTGTTGCAACAGAACAAAGTATTAAATGTTATTCGGGAATCTTCACAGGGGGTACGGATTCATATTCCCTGTCTGTGTTTTATATGCCCTGAGCCGTCAGGCGAAAGTGATATAGGGCTCAGACAGGGGATATTAACCCATATCCCCTGTGAAGCCCGAATAACTTTTATATTCTGCTAAAAGTGCTATAATTTTTCTTTTAAAAGAGTTTAAAAATTGTGATTTTGCTACCATGGGGATACGGTCTCATATCAAATTGCAGTATCTACCTGGATTTTTCACGCCAGCAGAATATAATGAAATATTTTTACCTACGCAAAAAATAAATTATAATATTTGTATCAAAAAGGAATAAAAGATATAAAACAAGTGTTCTAAAAGGAAACAAGAGGCTCTCAAGAGCCTGTAAGGCTCACCTGGACAATGGCTGACATAGATAAAAGACATTTCAAATAGGAAAAACGAAACATAAAATTTAGCAGAATACTTTTTTTCTTCTAAAATTACAGTATTCTTGTTTGGTTTCCATGGCAACCGAAAGATCCACCATCCATTACAACCCATAACAGAAAACCATTCATAAAACATTTGGGAAGGGGTTCCCTTATAATTAAAGTAATACATAGTGCTGAAATTAAAATATACAGACCACTTTAAAAGGGCCAATGTAAAAACTATGTTCAAGATGTACGGACCTACCAGATACATTTTTTGGATGGGACCACCTTAGGACCATTGTTGCTAAGTTTGGTTCTAATTGGACTTAGTAGTTTCTGAGAAGAAGGTCTTTGAATGTATATTCAATACGGTCCAATGTTAAAACTATGTTCCCGCTGGCGGCCATCTTGGATGAGGTACAGACCTGCCAGATACATTTTTAGAAGGGACCATCTAAGGGCCATTGTTACTAAGTTTGTTTATAATTGGACTGGTAGTTTCTGAGAAGACCTTTGAATGTTTTTTCCATAGGGTCCAATGCTAAAACTATGTTCCCGCTGGCGGCCATCTTGGATTAGGTACAGACCTGCCGGATACCTTTTTTGAAGGGACCATCTAAGGACCATTGTAACTATGTTTGGTATGAGAAGAAGATCTTTGAATGTCTTTCCCATAGGGTCCAATGTTAAACTATGTTCCCCGCTAGCGGCCATCTTGGATTAGGTACAGACCTGCCGGATATCTTTTTTGGAAGGGACTATCTAAGGACCATTGTGACTAAGTTTAGTTATAATTGGACTGTTAGTTTCTGAGAAAAAGATCTTTTAATGTCTTTTCCATAGGTCCATTGTTAAAACTATGTTACTCGCTGGCGGCCATCTTGGATTAGGTACGGACCTGTCGGATACCTTTTTTGGAAGGGACCATCTAAGGACCATTGTGACTAAGTTTGGTTATAATTGGACTGGTAGTTTCTGAGAAGAAGATCTTTGAATGTCTTTTCCATAGGGGCCAATGTTAAAACTATGTTCCCGCTGGTGGCCATCTTGGATTAGGTACGGAGCTGTCGGATACCTTGTTTAGAAGGAACGGTCTTAGGACCATTGTGACTAAGTTTGGTTATAATTGGACTTGTAGCTTCTGAGAAGAAGATCTTTGAATGTCTTTTCATTAGGGTCCAATGTTAAAACTATGTTCCCCGCTGGCGGCCATCTTGGATTAGGTATGGACCTGCCGGATACCTTTTTTGGAAGGGACCGTCTAAGGACAATTGTGACTAAGTTTGGTTATACTTGGACCGGTAGTTTCTGAGAAGAAGATCTTTGAATGTGTTCACCCATAGGGTCCAATGTTAAAACTATGTTCCCCGCTGGCGGTCATCTTGGATGAGGTACGGACCTGCCGGATATTTTTTTTAAAGGGGACAACCCAAGGACTATAGTGACCAAATTGGTGTCTTCCCATTTATCCAACTTTTTAAAAATCACTATTCCCAGTTATCCAATTTTTATTTAATTGCCTAGGGGTATGTTTATTTAGTACTTGAGACTAATGTTGTAGCAAATTAGTTAACAAAAATTTGTTCCATGGATCAAAATTGATAAAAGTAAAAAAAAATATGTGTGAATTTGAATTTGATTTTAAGAATATGGATAAAATTCTTGACATTTAAATAAGTGATAAGTTACTAGATTTTGAATTAAATGTAAGTACAAACAATAAAATAAAAACAAAATCACAATTTTATATAAAGAAGCATATAAATGAATATAAAAAACTAGATAAAGAACAAAGAAAACTTTCAAAACAGAATCAATATATATAGCTTTTTTTAGTAAAAAGGGTAAATTTTATAATATTACTTTTAAATCAAAGTTTAAAAAAAAAGAAAAATGTGAATGAAACAATTACAAAAATTATGTTTAATCACATGTTATTAGCTTTGAACACTTTTCAAGAAGCACCCAAGCCCATTAATTTGTGATTTTATTTTAATTTTTTCTGATAATATGACAACTGCTCAATTAGCATCCCAAGCCTTTTGCAATGCATATAAGCAAATGCATTCTGACCACATTTCATATTCAGTCTAACCATGGCAAATGCACAAGTACGAGTAGATTATATTCAACATGCAAGAGGTCACTACTTAGCAGTGAATGGCTATAGATATGTTATAAAAACAAGAAAACAGGGCAGAGATGCAGAACTCGCCTATTGGAAATGTGTCGAGAAAGACTGTCCAGGTACAGCAAACACCCGTGATAATCTTATCACTAGATTTCCAAGAGACCATAACCACCCACCTGCTCATGCCGACATAGATGCAAAGAAGTTTCTGGCAACACTCAGAGAAAAGTCACGCAAAACTACTGATCCTCTACCAAACTTATATGAAAGTGAGATCATCAAATTTCGCAACAGAGAATGGAACGACCACACCCGGGAAGTTGTTGAGAGGATCCCAACATTTGTCAGTACAAAATCCTCACTCTACCGTGAACGCACTAGTGAACTACCACCACTGCCAACTACCCGCAACGCAATCAATCTACAGGGGGAATGGAGAGAGACAACTACTGGTGACCAATTTTTACTAGCAGATGATGGTGACTACAACAAAATACTAATGTTTGGAACTGCAGACAACTTACGACACCTGAGTAGAGCCGACACAATATTTGGAGATGGAACTTTCTATGCCAGTCCAGTCCTATTCAAACAGCTCTACACACTCCATGCACTAATAGACGACGAGATGTTTCCACTCATATTCGCCTTCCTGCCAGACAAATGTCAGATCACCTACCAACGCCTATTCGACATTGTTAAGACCAAAGCAGCAGATAACAACACGCCACTCAACCCAACAACCATCTTTCTGGACTTCGAGTCATCAGCACGCAACGCAGCAGAGGCAGCATTTCCACATGCATCCATCAAAGGATGCTTATTCCACTACTGCAAACGTATATGGAAAAAAGTACAAAAACTAGGACTAGTCGACCAATATACCAACAACAACTTACTCAACCAACACGTCAGGAGAGCTTCAGCTTTACCGCTAGTACCCATTCACCAAGTAGAAGATGTATGGTTCCACGCTATTGACGACTTCGAAACTGACGACGCTAAAGTAACCAGATTCAACGACTACATAACAGAGCAATGGATTGAGATGGAGACTGCAAGATGGAACCACTACTCAACAGTTGGACCAAGAACAACAAACCACTTAGAAGGATGGCACCACAAACTCAACAACCAACTTCACAAAGCACACCCAAACCTGTATATCATCATAGAGAAACTTCAAGATACACAAGCAGCGAACGAGATCAGACTCATCCAGTATGCAGCCGGTGGAACAAGAAAGACGAGAAAACTGAAATACAGGATCCTGGACAGCAGACTTCAACGACAGAAACAACGACTTGAGCAAGGAGAAGTTGATGTGTACCACTATGCAGATACCGTGTCCCACCTATTGAAACTCCAGTAATGTGACATTTGTATTTAATAATTTGTTTTGTTCTCTGTATATCTTGCTTTGTGTTTAACTAGTGCTGTTTTGTAATATTAGTGCTGTTTATAAAAATATGAAATGCTACAATACTCTATTATACCTTTATTATAAGTATTGATATATATAATGAAAGTTGTTAGCATACTGATATTTATGTTAATATTGTAACCATGTCTGATTTATATGAGAACAAATAAATGAAAAAATAAAAATAGATATTTCTTTTTTTTTTTATTAATATTTAGTAGAACAACAATCCAAGAAATAAAAACAAAAATAAACTCCAAAGACAAAAACAAAAAACAAAATAAAAAAAAACAAGAAGAACAAAAGTTTAAAAATGGTGACTGATAAAAAACCCTAAATTTCATTACATACTACACATTAAATAAATACAATTGAGACTTATTTTCACATGGACTTAATTTTCTGGCATATTTTTTGTCCAACACTTGACCCAAGCTCTAATTAGTGTTTGTTGTTTTAGTAATATTACCTTTTCCCACTTATCCAACTTTTAATTTTTACCTGTCATGTATAATTTATTAAAAAGTTGGATAAATGGGAATGAACCACCAAATTTGGTTCCAATTGGCCAAGTGGTTTCAGAGGAGAAGATCTTTGAATGAAAAGTTTACGCCGGACGGACGGACGACGGTCGGACGACGGACGCCGGACGCCAAGTGATGGCAAAAGATCACCCTGGCATAGCCAGGTGAGCTAAAAAATACTATCCCACTGTTTATGAAATAATTTCAAAAGACACTTTTATTTTGCCGAACAACTCGACCAAAAAAAATCAAGAATAAAAAAAACAAACAAACAAAAAGCCGAAATATCGTCTTATCTAACATCCTGCTTGTATTTTGTCAAATTATCAGCGGTTTTACTTGTAGGGGTCTTGTATTCCCATCTTCCTTTTTACAAAATCACTCTTCTTAATTTGATGAAATCACGCATCACACACCGGCACCTCCATCAGTTTCCAGGGACTCAGGCTACAGAGCTGCCGGGCGCGTCCCCAGGTGGTAGATAGGGGAATGTTTTGTCTATGCGGGATAGTCGGGTCAAAATACGGAAAGCCTGAAAACAAACCATTGATGCCAAACTGTGTGGGGAAATGCCTCGCTCCTTGCAGTGTAAAGACCCCTGGTATATTTTTCTAAGTAGAGCGGACTCACTGGGAGACGTATAGAAGTCTTAATTGTCTGCCTCTTACCATCCCCCCCTTTTCCGTTGCCCCGGTTATCCGTTCCACCTTTATGTCTTTTTTTCTTTTACATGAAGAAAATAATTGATTAACTTGTTCTCGTCCTTATATATCTGAAATACAGCTAACCGGGCGTTAAACGCTCCCTAATCAATCATTCAACCACTTATTACGCTTAGGTTGACTCTTTGCTTTTACATATACTTGTAGATATATTTTGTTGGGCTTAACATGTGTTACGGTCTCGTGTTAATTTACTCCATTTACTTTCGTAATATATGTAGAGGCACGTATCGCGCCTGTTTTAAGGGAACATTTTCACCAATCACGCTGCAAAAATGTTTTTTTAGAATCCACAAAAACCGTCTTGGGTTTTATCTCCTGCTTCACCATGTATGACATGTATGTCTGTCGTTCCGTTTGCCTGTCAGCCTTAAGTCGGTGTGTCATTCTGTTGGAAATCTGCACGATATGTATGGATATCGAACTGTCAGTCTGTCTTCGTATTTACATGATATCCCTTTTAACTTGTATGTCTGTTGTCTTACTTTATTGTGTCTACATGCTTTTTTTCTTAGCTTGCTTACTAGTTGTCTGTCCGTCTATTCATTTATCTATTGATGAGCTTTACTTAAGGATATGGGTTACAGTTAGCTTACTTAAATTTATTGAACAGGTTTGGCGTCGGTTTTATTTTATAACAGTGGAATGTTATTAAGGGGTACATCAAAACAATCTGTCTCTGACTCATTTTCACTGCGTTTCCAATTTGCAATAACTCTATGATAAAATTCACATTAATACACTGCACTTTATTTTCAATCGCAATATTTGGAAGTTTCTTTTGCATAGGCAATCACTATCGAAACTAGTTCTGAATAAATATGACATGCTAAGATGTCTTTAATTAATCTCCTGTAGTGATTCCGACATTTTTCTGTGCTTTCTTCTCTCCAATCGATTTTGTTCTTTGTGTCCGGTGTCTGTGTTCCGTGTGAAATTATCACTTAAAGCTTCGCAGTTTTTTGTGCCCATAATTACGCACCCTTTTTTGATAAATTTTCAAATAAAGATATAACGAGTGAATTCCTGGAACGTACAATTTCAGAAAATGTCCAGTTGATATAAATGAAAAGACGGGATCATTGATGTCTTGGATATGGTCTAAAACATGAACGTACCATCACTTTTGTTGGACGCATCTCCGTGAAGAATAGCAAACTTGGATAATCTAATCTTTCCCCACAGTTTATGAAAGGATCTTGAGAAGTTATATTTCATCTGTGAATATCTTATTATATGTGAAATAAATATCACAAATTACACTAATTTTATAAGCTTTGTTGACTTATGAATTAAAGTCTGTACCCAACCTACTGCATGTTAGCAATTTGCTCGTTCCGGTTCTGTTTGTCGGAATACACGGCGTGTGAAGAGTGGAAGTTGCGAAACAGAGGCTAACCTTTGATTGTATTTGTGTCAGTATATGTCTTGATTCCTTGGATTGCCTATAAGTTATTTTCCCATATTACCTCGAAATGCGTAGAGAAATAAAGATAAATCACGAAATATTTGTTCGGTGTCGATCGATTTTAGAAATATTCTGTCTGAACCATACAAGAATTGTATGAAATGTTGATGCTCTCATTGCATTTGCTTTTGTTTTTATTGTTTTTTTTTGTCTTTTTTGTTGTTTTTTGTTTTGTTTTTGATTTTTTTAATTGTTTTTTTGTTTTGTTTTGTTTTGTTTTGTTTTATTTTTATTTATTTATTTTTTATTTGTTGTTGTTCTGGTTTACTTTGTCAGTCATGTTTGTTTTTTAGTTTTTTTATTGCTGTTTTTTTTCTAAGCTCAGGGCTAAAATACTCACGAGGACATGATTACACTATTGACGTCAAATGTCTCAATAATAGATGTAGATATGACTGGATTTAGACTGTAGTCATTAACATGGAAATTATATTTTTACAAAAAGAAGAACATTAGGACAATCCATAGCGAGAGCACTTTGAAACAATTTCCGGGAAAAATATAATCACGTAAAATGGTTTTCGAACAAATGCCTTAGTAGTTATTTAGTAAATATGTACTTACTATTAAAGTCGGCAGCTGAAAAAAAGAAACATTTTTATGAATATTTCAAATTCCATGGACATCAAATCTAGTACTGTTTCTTGATTGTTCGTTGCTGTTCTGTAAACATATTAAGAAAATAATTAGATTAAACCCCGATACTCCTAACGTTTTTACATGCTTTAGTGTGTATAGTCAAGCCATGTCTCTTCAAAAATGTTATATACGATCAATGTATTTACTGTTCAATGAAATACGCACTTAATCGCTCTGTCCCTGCTTATTATAAATGCAGTCGATAGCTTCAAACATCGGCAGTAGAATACCGGGGGATTTACAAAAAACAATGTCTAAAGACATGGCCAAATAACTAAATACCAAAGTAACTGTGAATCGATTTTTTGCATATGCGCATTTCGACAACTCGTTTCTCTTCAGTGCAGATACAATCTAAACGTTTTGAAAACCATGAATAGAAAGTTGTTTAAAACTGATAGAGAACAAATAACCAATATGATCTAAATGTAATGCCAAAATCAGCCAAAACGAGAACACAGAAAACAAAGACGCAAGGCAGCTACAAAGAAATAAAAACACATAGTTCAATGACGAGGCACTCCAACTGTGTATTCTCATAAAACTGTAGTGAAATTAGATAATCCGGAAGGGTAAGCATGGCCTGCTCTGTTAACTGCACCCCCATAAAAAGTCAAATTCGGTATAGTAATATCCGGGACGAAGTGAATCTACCTGAAAATTGGACACCAGACGGTGACGACCATAGAATTTCTTGATGGATGAAATTCACATAGGTTGAACAAATCCCTGCCTTATCAGCATTCAAGACAGTGTTTTTACTCTATTAAAAAATTGTCAGAATTTTTTTTAAAAGATGTACAAAAATGTGTATTATCAGAGTTTTAAGTACCAGTCCGTCAAAAGAAACAGGCAAAGTTTATTGGTGCGGTGGCACACTGAGCAAAAAACACAAACTTTAAATGTTTTATATCTTAATAAAACGAACCGAGAAAACATCCTTTTGTAAATAAAAGTTCTGTGTAGTTTTGCCTTTTTGGGTTATCAGCGTCCAAAATTTAGTAACATTGTACAGTGAAAAGTACGGGAAAATTTCCCGTCATTTTTTTTCTCTATATACTAGTCAAAAATTATCTCAAGACCTAACACGTGTTCGAATGTAAAAACTTTTTGAGATGTGTTTTTATGACCAAATAAATACATCTAAGCCAAAAAAAAAAAAAAATAAAAAAAATACAGAATCTAAATTTTTGATTTGCCGCCCACTACCTGACTTTTATATGAGTACTTTTTGATAAACTGTAAAATACTACATGTATGTACGGTATTTGTATGTGGTTATTATTCGTAAATAATTTGAATACACCCGAGTTTTTCACTTCTTGTAATATACTAGTAAAACATACCTACATATACACTTCGTGTCCATTTAACTGGGAGCTGACAAACTTCACACAGAGTCGGTATAGAGTCGTAATTCCCTTAATTATAAAGTTTAATATAGAGTTTATACATAAGATTTAAAACATTAAATGTTTTATTTTATTTCTTTTTTTACTAGTAGAATTTCAAGTAATTGTAAATACTTTCATTTGAGTTTCAAGTCCATACGAAACTACAGGGCATACATAATTATCTTCATGTTTATAATCGTTGCAAACTTTATGAAAATGTACAATATTTGTTATATATTGGCCACAATTTACATGTACATGTATAAAAAAATTGTAACAATTTGGTCTTCCTTTGTCTTCCGTCTTTTGGTGTTCTTGCTTTTGCCTTGTCTCTGGACTTTGATTTGTGTGATCTTGTGCTTTGTTCCTTCGGTATTCTACTGCCGTTGTTTAGGCCATAAGTTAAAATGTTAAGCGGACAAAATATACAAGTAGCAAACAGCTTAAGAATGATTGGTCAATTTTTGTCATTTATGGCCCTCAACTAAAGGTGGAAAAAATTATTATTCTTTCGCACATTAAACCAAAATGATACGTCCTACTGTTAGAATGGAGGAAAGCCGATCAACTGGTTTTAAAGAAAATTTACCTGTGTAAATGTCATATTCATTCCTTAGCTTATCACACTATAAAATTAAAATACATTGATTGTCGTAAAAGTTTAATTTCAAGGTCGAGTTTTAGCGAGAACTTCGATGTTAAAACCTTAAGACTGTGTTTGACCTATTAAAATTGTTCACCTACTAGGTAATCTTTTCCCTTGTGGTGCTTTGTTTACATGTAAATTTGACAAAACGGTAATCCAATCTCCGATAAGATTGGCTTCGTAGATCATTTTAAAGTGTTTATGAACAAGCATTTATTATTTAGATAGCGGTGAATTGCAGAGTTTTCTCAGTTAAATAAATCTCATATTGTCACTGGTGAAAATAAAGGATTTCTAGTCTCCGGAGGAAGTGACGTCACAATATCTCGTCAATGTCGTTGTCAGGTAAACAACTTGCGCATTGAATTGAAAAACAATTTATCTGCATATAAAATCTCGTTTTTTTTTATTAAAAAATCTATATAGTAAAAAGCATAACTAATCGACCTTCATGAATATCAAAAGAAATGTCACGCGTTTCTACAACTCGTTTAATTCTACTGCGTTGTCCGGAACTCGTGACATTTTTATTGATATTCAAGTCGGTCAATTAGTCATGCTATAATCATTACATTTTCAGCAGTGCATGTGAATTTTTTTTTTAGATTTGTAAACGTTAGCCAGTCCTACTACTTTGTTGGTTCACCAAGTAACAGGTCAAGTCGGGTAGCGTTGTCTAGTGCTCTTGAGGGAGTTCAATGAAACTTTTACTTGATAGAGCTAGTAAAAGGCCACAATAGGGAGCAAATCGACATGTTATCTTCCTTAGGGAGAATGAATTAAATTGCGAAGAAATGTGTTTTTTGGGGGTAGCTTCGTTATGAGAGTGGTATGAATAACCTTTTTACACTTTATTAAAGTTCAGAAAACAGATTTCTATTTTAACTTTTTAGTAAAGGTTACGATTGAAAATATGTTTTAACACAGATGGGTTCTGCTACACGTCATTGGTCTTATTTCTCACGTTCTAGCACGACGTTTCATTTATATATTAAGTACAACAGTTGCCCCATAACTGAAGGCCTTAGGGCTGAAAATTGAAAATTTGGGCTAGTCACCCATTTTTCCTCTAGTGATTCTAGCTGTTTTGAGTATTTTACCTGTTAAGTTGTTGATAATTCAACCTTTTTTCTTTACGCAAATAGGTTTAGAATTGAATACAAGAATACATTAAAAATGTGACTCTGTATGAAAAAGAAATCAAATGCTTCAATAATTTTGGCACCCTTCCATCTACCAGAGAAATTTGGTAGAAGATGTTCATTGAACTCAAAAAATTTTTTCATCATACATTTCGCATAGTTTCCTTAATCTGATTGAATAAACATATATTTAATTCATCTTTATGAATTTTCATATAGTTTATAATGCTGGCGCGTGTGTTTCTGTCTTTCTCTCTTTTTTAACATGCACCATCATGGTTGACCTCATTTACTAGTGTCCATGAAAGGCCAAAATTGTTAACACAATGCAAAAATACCTAAATTTTCAAAAAATATTCAAAGAAAGATATGGGTTGCATTAAGTCCTTAAATAGGCCCACTAATTAAAAAAAAAAATTAATAACGGCATAATTTCTTTGATACCTTTCAACACCAGAACAACTGTTGTTTTGAACCATATTAGAATTTTTCTCAAAGCATTGCTTTATTCCACTGAAATTTGCTCATTTCTAATACCCCTCTTGATTGCAATTTACATTAAGCCTATGGCAAAATAGTCAATACGGTGTATATTCAAACTAAATTTTAACCCTGCCTTGCATTCGGAACCAAACTAATAATATAACAAGAGATTACTTATATAATAAGAATTTTGCATGCAAAATGCCAAGCTGGTTCCGCGTGCAAGTCTAATAGAAAAATTGAAAAAGATGCAATTTTAAGTAAAAATTCAGTGTATTTATGATATTCTGTTTCGTGATTTGTCTCATTCATCAAAGTTTGATAGAGAATTATATAGTGCATAGACGTAATACATCGGCAAACGAATACCGAAGCAAGAACGAGGAAAGGGGAAATTCTAAAATCATAAATCCAAAATCACGGCAACTCACAGCAACACGAATTGAGACAGCATGACAAAGACAAAAAAATAAAAAAAAGAACAAGAACGTCACAAAACTAAAGCACTAGCAGTGTGAACCCCTATAAAAACTGAGGTATCATCAGGTGCTCTGGAAGGGTAAGCATGATCTGCTCCACGCATAACACCCGTCACACAGCCAGCTAGAATTAAAGTGTTGAAAAATCTGTTTGGTGGCTGATTGGTTAATGTCATTTTCTAACCCGTAGACAAAACCAATTAAAATCCATGGTTCGTATTACTTCTCTAACTCTCAAACAGAACCAAGGTAAAAGACTGAAAAACGCCAATGAATCTAGTTATCTTAACGCGTAAAAGATTATCTTAACGCGTGCTTCGGGAGAAAATTATATCCGTACAATAACCTTTCCACTGAGCGTGGTTGCGGACGGGATGAATCTTGAAGATAAACTGACGGAGTGGGTCGTGAGGTTCAAAACTCCTAAGTGTAATTAGGAGTACACTTGAAATTTGAGACCTGATTTATCCAAAGATTTTTTAAAACAGGACCAAAATTTATCCAAAGGGACTGATCAATACATGTTTCTGTGAATAGTTATATATGTTTTAAGTCAAATTACAAGAAGTGTCATTATTGTGGGCATCAATGTTATATCTAATTAAGAAAAAGAACCTTTTGTCAAATGTTTTTAGTCAAATTACAAGAAGTTTCATTATTGCGGGCATGGATATTGTATCGAATAAAGAAAAAATATCTTTTGTCATATGTTTTTAGTCAAATTACAGGAAATTTCATGATTGCCCTCATCGATATAATATCGAATAAAGAAAAAGCCCCTTTTGTTACATTTTCTTATCCTCAAATTGCAAGAAGTTTGATCATTGCGGGCCTCGATAAAGCATGGAATAAAGAAAAAGTCCCTTTTGTCACATATTTTAGTCAAAATGCAAGAAGTTTCATCATTGCAGGCATCGATATTGTATCAAATAAAAAAAGTCCCCTTTGTAATATGTTTTAGTCAAATTTCAAAAGTTTCATTATTGCGTGCAACGATATGAAAGAAAAAGTCCCTTTTGTCATATGTTTTAGTCAATTTACAGGAATTTTCACTATTGCGTGCATCGATATTAAATGAAAAGAGAAAAAGTATCTCTTGTTATGTATTTTTTGTCAAATTGCAAGAAGTTTCATTATTTCGGGCACCAATATTGTATAGAATAAAGAAAAAGTCCATTTTGTCATATGTTTTTAGTTAAATTACAGTAAGTTTCATTGTTGCAGGCATCGATATTACAATGAATAAAGAAAAGTCCCCTTTGTCATATGTTTTAGCTAAATTACAAGAAAATTCATTATTGCAGGCATTAATATAAAAGAAAAAGTCCCTTCTGTCATAGGTTTTTAGTCAAATTACAGGAATTTTCATTATTTCGGTCACTGATATTATATCGAATAGAGAAAAAGTCCCTTTTGTCATATATTGTCAGTCAAACGGCAAGAAGTTTCATCCTTGCGGACATCATGGGTCTGGAGCTGGCATGTCAGTTAACTGCTAGTAGTGTCTTGTGATTTCATATTTTTGTCCGTATATTTACATTTGTAGTTCTTTCAGTTTCATTTTTCACAATTGACTCAGTCCTGTTGTCAACTGAATTTTATTGTTGGTGCGATTGTTTTTTTTTATTTATTACATTGGCTTAAGGGGGACGGTTTGGGCCCAATAAAACTAGTTTAACCCCGACGCAGCAGGTTTGCGCCTGTCATAAGTCAGGAAATTTATTAAGCCTTTGTGTGTCTTGTCTGTTTTCTAGTTAGTTTACTTTATGTCAATAGAAGTATACGATGATGTTTCTTAACTTGATTACTCTTTATTTAGGGGCCGACTCCGACCTGCCGTGGGGTGTTGGGTTTCCTCACCGATATTGTATCGAATAAAGAAAAAGTCATATATTTTTAGTCAAATTGCAAGAAGTTTCATTATTGCGGGCAGTGATATTGTATCAAATAAAAACGTACCTTTTGTTAATTGGTTTTTGTCAAATTACAGGAATTTTCATAATTGATGGAATAGATATTATTCAGAGTATAGACAAATTTTCCTTTGTTATATGTTTAAGGGGATACGATACACTAAAGATCCTGAACTGATTTTTTCGTGAAATTTTGAAATTACGTCAATTTGAATATGCTCTTTCCAAATCTGCAAAGAAAAATATACCTTTATGATTTCGTTTTTTAGATAATTGCGATATAAAATTGCCCATTTTCCAAATTATTGCGTAAAAATTGTATTTTTACAACAATATGTAAAATGTCATAACTTTTGAACGCATTAAGCTATTTGCTTCCGGTTTTTTGCTACAGTTTCCTGAGATATTTCTAAAGAAGGAAAGTATACATTTTAAAACAAAATTTCAATATTTGTGGTTCGAAATTGACATTCATGTTCATATTTATAGAACAAACTTTCTCGTAAGTAAAATTTCACATAGAAAAAAATTCTGAACTGATTTTTTCTTCATAATTTCCAGAGATATCCATGAAACATCACTCTTTTAAAATTCGCTTTGAAAAATGGGGGTCCATGCGCTTATTTTAAAGCTACAGAGAGAAAACTGTCATTTTTTTTATCACTACAAATTAACATTCCCGGTTTTGGCGCGAAATGACGTTACATTACATTTACTCGGAAAAACGTCGTAAAGTTATGTTTTCTCGCATATATAAGTGTTGCGAAAAAGAACAGAATTTAATTTGATTAAACAGAAAATAAAAGACATCAAACAGATCAGAGAATTGATCCTGTGATTAATGATTACTTGCGTCTAAAGAGATGCACAAAGATCAGTCGAATACCTACTAGACCCTTCTAGTGACTTTGCGATTATCCACTTCTGCCGCTGTTCAAGTATATAGATCAATATACAGCGATCGATTCCCTGGTTTCACTTATCGCCCTTTAATGTTGGCTTAAGGGGCTGGGGTAGGAAGGTTTTGATCCCGATTTCCCGAGAAAGAAAATGTACGATTCCCTCAGTCATCCCGAAAAATGAAATTGACTGAATCCCGTTCCTGCTAAGTGTTTTTCCCGAATCCTCTGTTAAATAAATGACATTCCCTGTTGTTCCGAAAAAAAACATACCGATCCTCATTTATCATGCATGTCAAGGATGTATAGTATTTAGATATCTAAATATACGTCCTTGTGCATGTGTATCGTGATTATGCCTCTTCAATATCATACCCTCGCCTATTATTTATTGATAATACATTGTCATTGTCATGCATTTGGTAATAAACTATGCTTAAAATAAATAAAGCATTTTGTATTTAACCCGTGAAAATATTGTGATATAAAAAGCCTTTTAAACGGGATTTTTAATTTAATTTTCTAGGCATCTTCTGAAAATTCAAACCGTAAAATGCCGTGAAATTGCCCCGAAAAAATGATTCTTTTGTAAACGATGCCGTAAGATTTTCGCTATCAGGTTTCAATTTTAGAAACATGTCAGTCTTGAGCTGCCACGTTCCCTATTTCGTTATGAGCAATTCATATAAGCACATTGATTTTATCATATATTTATTAAACATGCTTTCACAGACATTAACCTGTCCGCAATTCGCAAAGTCCGGTGATTTATGACGTTGCACCCTAATCTGTGACGTCGCGAAAACAACATTCCAGATCCGGCGATGTTATTATCTGCCCTTGGTACTGTATCGTATCCCCTTAAGTCAAACGGGACGTTTCATTTTTGTGGTCATCGGTATCATATCGAATATAGAAAAAATCACTTTTGTCATATGTTCGAAACAATTTCTCTCATTATATTGAACACAAATACAGATAGGCAGAATATATGTCACTCAAATTGTAGTGGTCAAATTCCTCAGTGGAAAGATGTTCTCGATAATATCAGATCCTAAGACTTTAACTCAGTTGGTCTTTGACTTCAGACGCATATATATATATAACCCATATAGTCCCAGTTTTATTATCACAGTATAGGAACATGTGCGCCTAAAATATCTGTCTTACGGTTCTATCTGTAGGCTGTAGAACGTTTTTCGTAGAAAATTCACTTCAACAGAATATGCCAGATAAGTTTTTCATGTTTTATTGTTAAAAAGGAAATATTTCGTGTACGAAAAGGGGTTTATTATTCATCTAATATACTGTCAAATATGTCTTTATCCGTAATTGTGAATAAGTTATCACGTGAAAGCTGATTTCTTGTAATTAATGCCAATACATTGCGTTACAAGATATATTTTTTCTCCGTTTTACACGTAAACCTAAACTTACATTGCTCACACTTCTTGGGACAACTATAAAAGATAATTATTACTTTCATGCCAAATTTCAACATCATTTGTAGCTGCATTGCCACGAAAATCGTTGTTTTAAAAAATAAATTATGTAGGCTGTTTAAAGTAACTTTTATCACAGACTGTAAGTCTTACTTACGGTTGTTTCGTATGATGTTTAACGAATATTTAACTATCTAATATATGAAAAACACGAAAAAAGTGAAATTTCAACTGTTTGCGATAATCAGTAAAGGGATATGGAGCACATGAGACAAAGTCTCTAAAAATACACGGCAAAAACAAGCTATGGAACAACGCTTTTATTGTTGTTCTTGACCTTGCGAGTTAGGGATGAGTTTCGTGAATAAAATATTTTATTATGATATAGCGATACAACGCAGGCGTATCGTGATACAAATCGATACGTATCGTCTTCTAATTTCCCAATTTCATTACATTTTAAATCTTCATCATTTTAATATTTTATGTGATAAAATAGTAAGATATTCTTCAGTAGGACAAGAGTGTTTATTTTCACGTAGCTAAATACGTTAATTTTGTTTTTCCTTTATATGACTTTTTCATACCAAAACCAGTAAATTTCAAGCATTTAGGTGGTACTGATTCTGAAATCTTAGCAGAAATCGAGGACGATAATTATCGATACGCTGGATTCCAAAACGATGTACAGAGTTTGTTGAAAAATATCGCGATATATCGATATACCGGTGTATCTTTACACCACTATTGCGAGTCTGTTTCGGCAGAATGTTTCCGGTAATTCATCTCTCCGTGTGTATCTTTTAATCTGTAAATAATTTGAAGATATAACACTTTGTCTTCCGCTATTTTGAACATGTTTTTAAAGAATACAACAATTTTGACCTTCCCCTTATTCATTTTACTTTTAGAAATCATATTGAAATTATCCTGAGATATATCGATCATCGCCTCTGAAACTGCTGGAGCAAACTTTAATAAGATGGCGTATGCAAGGTCTTTCACAATTTACTGATTTCTTTTCAATATATTCACAAGCCTGGCTCTCACTGCAGATTTCACCCTTTGAGATTATCTTGATCTACCAAAAAATGCGCTGGCTGACCAAACTTGACAGGTAAGTTGTATGGAAGGTATGTAGTTTCGTTCCTCTC